>JAQBSW010003962.1:0-7500 GCA_029291075.1 Eudiplozoon nipponicum
TATAAAAAGCATAGCGTAAGATTGCAAATAAAACTCATCCAATTGATTGTGAAAAATACCAATCGTGCACTTTTTTCAGTAAAGCCATATCTGATACGTTTATCGATCAAACTGCGTGCGACTGGCGGCAGTTTTGTTATGTTGTTCGACGACTGGTTAAATAAAATGGGATTGGTGTTTACTTCAAACTCGCACACTTGATTTAAAGAGTCGCATTTAAATTATTCAAAATCAAACAGCTCAATTTCTTCGTAACAAGGAACGCGTATTAAATGGACATTGTTCTATCTAAAAAATGTTTCTAACCGGTCTCTCGTTCCGGTGGATCTACGTAGGTATTGACTAAGGCCGAATATTCAAACTAGAGGACAGAATTGAATTATATATATATATATATATATATATATATATATATATATATATATATATATATATAAAAGGATTGCCGTTTGATCCTCCTTAGTCACTTTTCTTTCGTACACTGACGATGATCATGGAAGGTCGAAATGCGTCAGTACATATGACTGATGGTAGTTTTGCTATGTTGTTCTACGACTGGTTAAATAAAGCGCGATTCGTGTTTGCTTCAATCTCGCAAACTTGATTAAATTGAACTCGCGTACTACCAGTCCGTTAGCTCTCTCTTTATCAGTTGTCTTCAGATAAAATAAGTAGTTATTTTGTACCTTTTCCTACCTTCAGTTGGCCTTTTATCTCAACTCGCTCACATCTTCATTTGCCTAAATAAATTTGCAGGCTTGATCTAGATACCTCTCTCAGTTTAGTCACTAATCGCACAAGATCGTAGAGCCATTGTTAGTCGCATGTACTGACGTGGTTCAATCTTGCTCGGTCAAACAAGACGGGAAACAGATTTTGAAAATAAATTGTGCGGCTTTCGCCCGTAATAGTTGACTTGGCGCGTTTAGTGATAACAAACAATATTTAGCGCCCGTTTTACGTTTTAAAATATATACAATTTTTAATTTCAAAGCCTGGTTTAAATAAATATTAGTTGAAATACATGAGAAACTATAAAATGACGATTTAAAGCGGAGATATGAAAGAGTGGCTATCAAAATTGCTTGTCGGAGCAATCCGCGTTTCATGCTCACAGACACCGTCTAGTCTGCCTTCATTTCACGTTTTAAAAAGGCTGTAATTAGTTAATTTTGCGGCGTAGATATTAAAGAAAATACTCCAAATTTTGTTTGGAAATAAAACGCCTACCTTTGTGCAAACATCACACTTAGTTATGCTGACTTCAGGTAGGATGATTTTGTAGAAGCGTGGCTGTAAAGGTGGAGGCCGTTGCTGAATTAGAACTTGAGTCATTCCGATAGATGATAATGTCGTTTTGTCAAGAACAACCGGACTATAGCCATTCTGTCCTGCGAGCTGGTGTAAAAAATAATTATCAAATTATAAAATTAACTATATTTTATTAAAACTCCACTCGTCATAATCATGACTTCATTCAAAGAAGCTCAAAATAGTTATATATTTTTATATATAAATTGGAAAGCAAAACAAGATAGAAATATGTGAACAAAGAGAGAGTGTGAAAAAGGAAACCGAGCAATTGCGTACGTCACATCTAGTTCAAGCTCAATGCTTGTACGTGCTTCTGCTTGCATAAATCCGGCTGCAATTTGTTTATCCATAAGGCTTCGTATGTGGCTAGCTTCCATTTGTTTTTGCATTTAGTAATTACTTTGAATGCTACGTCTGGAGAACATAAGTGCGATGTTTCGATGATGTGTTGCGCAATAGCAGACGTGTATTCACCATTTGATTTAAAACAAGCGTTTAAGTTGCAATGTTCTTTCATTCGACCAGACGGTTAATTACATGTGCATGAGATTATACTTTCCGTTCATGCTGTCTTTGGTTTATCCTTCTGAACACGAATGAACTAATTTGTTACTAGATTCGCAACACCTAA
This sequence comes from Eudiplozoon nipponicum, assembly GCA_029291075.1. Classification (NCBI taxonomy): domain Eukaryota; kingdom Metazoa; phylum Platyhelminthes; class Monogenea; order Mazocraeidea; family Diplozoidae; genus Eudiplozoon; species Eudiplozoon nipponicum. The sequence goes on from JAQBSW010003962.1 coordinate 1,946, forward strand.
TACATACCTGCATATATATTAGCTCTTCGCAACAAACAGTATTTTAATCATCAAAACATCGCACGTGTGTTCTCCAGACGTAGCATTCAAAGTAATTACCAAATGCAAAAACAAAAGGGAGCTAGCCACATGCGAAGCCTTATGGATTTATGCAAGCAGAAGAAGCACGTACAAGCATTGAGCTTGAACTCGATGTGACGCACGAAATTTGATTTGTTTCCGTTTTTCACGCTCTCTCTTTGTCAACATATATATTCTTTGTTGTGGACAAGTACAATTAATGAAGTAATGCATTAGGCATTGCGTAACTAATAAAAAAATAAACTAAAATAGAAACAAATTTCGACTAAAAACTGAAAGCACAATACTTTTTTATCCGAAGCTTACTTTCCACAACAATAGAACTATATCCAATTTACAGCGTGAAATTATGTAGAAGATAAATATCGAATTGCTATAAATAACTTCTGTTTATTAAAGTCAAACTCGTGAAAATTACAAAATTAGTCAAATAAACATATAATAGATATACATAATTTGTTGTGGAGAACTACAATGAGAGAAGTTATATATTAGGCATTGCACATCTAATAACATGTCAATTAAAATAGACCCGTCTAGCTAACTTCATTAGCATCTGTGTTTATTATTGCCACCGAACTCCAAATTCGCCAAAAAAATCTGGCACAGCGTCTAAATGGAAACTTTATATGAATTTAATTTATTAATTTTATCAATTCAGATCGTCAGATTAATTATATACAGAGAGGTTGGTGGTTACTTCAAGCTCGCAAACGTGATTTTAAAAATTGTTAACACCAACCGCACAAGCAATAATTGCTTAATAGCTGATAATGATTTTTTATTAGCCTCTTAATCTGCTCAATATTTTTATTAATAACGCTTTTTTACTTTGAATTTTAGCTAAATGCATTTGTATGTCCTACCTATGTCACACACAGAGAAGAATATTTTTAGCTTGTAGCCAAGCATAAGTCCAGCTATACAGCTTGATATAAATTGCTTCCAGTAGCTACGAAAATGTTGCATTTGGATCATCTATAACTAATACATGTGTTTGGTCGTTAACCCTATTTGAAACTGATGTTCGTTTAAAATTGGACCCATCGAATATCTCGCGATGTATACACATATGGGGTGTTGATTCTAAGCAATTTAAGTAAATCGTTGTTGAACAATTGTCAGCCACCCGTGCTTCTAATGTCAAAATTTGGATAACATGCCTAAATTTCTAAGAAACAAGGTTAAAATTTGAAAGAAGCCTAAACTGTGGAAAATACATCCACAGAAGCCAACCAATGCGCAAATTATTCACTCCTGGCATAGAAACGGGGTAACGTAGAATCAAACGTTTAATACACTATTCGGCAGAGCATATCTGAGGAAATGTCATTTTAAAGTATATAATCAAATACTGCAATAGAATAAAATTTGCTGAAACAATTTTTTTTTGGAATTGCAATTTCTTGCTTCGCCTGCTCGTTTTATTTAACATTTCTTCCGAAAGATTAACTGTCGGTCTTGTTATGAGTTTTATTCACACCACTAAGCCTATAAAAGTATGCAAAGTTGTTTCAGATTATAATGCCAAAATATAAAAAGCCCGGATATTAAATGGCCTACGTCATTTGAGTTTCACAGTTAATTAACGATAGTGTTGATTATAACTTTCGATCAGAAGTGAAATTACTTTACACTCGGTTTAAAAGCCATTACACACAGATTTTTAGTTTTTTTTATGCTTGGAAAAGTAGAATTATCTTCGTTCGCGAACCTATTGTGTTCTTTATACAGCTGACAATCCAAAGTCAAAGCACTAAAGCCAGTCCACCGTCCTTATTGGACAATTAATCAGTAGAGCCTGGGTTCCACGAGAGCCTCAACCCTATAATAGACTGAGAAACAATTGATTGAATCAAGATTACAGACTTGAGATAAGCACCAATACTATTTTATTTATCCAGTCACACAACATGGAAAAACTCCAGTCAGTCTCATGTAAAGATGACATTCGACTGTGCTAAAATAACGGTTTTGATTATCCAATATCCGCATACAAGAATGCAACTCGGTCTGAAACCAACGTATCCCAAGTAGTCATTAGTCTGTGAGTATTTCACAAGGTAGCAGGAATAAATAATAATACTATACTCCAGGTTGCTATCTTGATATAAACACCCGACCCATCATATATATGTCAGTACAAACTGAGTGTCGTATAGTGTAGAAACGGCAATTCATCCAGTAGGCCGGTTTCGTCCTTATGGTGAACTCATCACGAACTTGCAACAATTTACCGCGGAAACGGCTCGAACCTGGGCACGTGTGCTTCTTAATCTGATGCTCTAACCAATGAGCCAACCTTCCGTACAAGCAGGAATCATTGTCCGTATAGTGTACGGGTAAGGCCAGGAATCGATATACGTTCAGTCGTTTTTTCAAATCTAAAAAGTACGACAACAAGGAAACATGGACGAATTGCTTTGTTAACCTACTACTTTTGAAATGGCTTAGTTCAGGTGGCTCGATATCCGAATTGTCTAATAAACAAAAATTGCACATCGAAATTCCAACATTGTTTTGTTAGGAACATTGTATCATTAATTAACGCTTACCTGATCCATTAAAGCTCCAATTTTTTAATTTGATTTAGTTGACAGGTGCTCATTTTTACATTTTTCTTGGAAAAAAGTTAACGTGTTTAGAAAGCGAAGGAGCTGGAGCCAAATAAGCGGATTATGACACGCACTTTCAAGGTGTTTACATAATTAAACAATGCTATACATCCGACACAAAACAATCCCATTGAAATAATTTCATGTTTTTAAAATGATCAATAATTGTTAGGAAATTTTTTTTTAACAACTGGAGATTAAATTTATTTCCACCTTTATTAACACTGTTACGACTTCCGATAAAGGCCGTTCATCTTGAGGGCAGAACTTACATCTATGTTCAGCAGTTTTGTCGTGAATGCATCGTGTCCACCAGACGCGTCACTCCCGGTCTCCGTCTTAATTTCAAGAATTTGACATTCTTATTTAAAATAAGCAATACAGAAAAAAAATCAATTATTACCAGAAAAAAGAGAGCAATCTATAAAATAAGTCCATGATGTTGCTTCTTAAAGAGTTAAATAATATTCATTATGTACACACGATTAACGTAGACCACTTAAAACATCGGCTAGTTTATATATTTATGAAACGGTGTGCGTTTTTATATCGTTTTAAAATAATTAGGGGTCCAAATATATATCCATTTATTTTACGTCAAGTGGCAGAGCCATATATATATATATATATATATATATATATATATATATATATATATATATATATATATATATATATATATATATATAATCAGTCTAAAACCCCACCTTGCATCCCAGTTATGAAAAGTATCCAGTGGACCAAGTTTCTTCCTTAATGTGATGCCTAAGTATTATTAGTTTCATCGCGAATTGGACACAAACTGTGGCACATTTGCTTCTAAATCTGCGACTTCTTTCATTGTGTCTACCGGACCGTTTATCTGTTTAAATTTGAAGTCGTATACCAGCTTATGTTTTTGGTTATCCTTTCCTTTATGGTAACTTATTTGGAATCCTTTAAGACCTGAAGGTCGAATTACTCAGCTCCAACTGATAAAAATAAAAATCCTGCCATTATACTTTAAATTAATAATTCTTCCCAAAGTTACATGGTGTCTGTTGTATCATGTCACATCAGAGGTGGCTAACGAGAATTTCAGATCCTAAGAGATTCCAAGTAGGTTTAAAAAAAAGGAAAGGCTAACTAAAAGAGCATAAGTTGATATAAGATAGGGCAATGAATAGAGTCCCAGAATCCAACTAATACGTGCCTCGGTTCAAGTCTGTCCACGGAAAAACACTGTGTAGTATTCAAAGAATTCTTAATAAGAATAAAACTGGTCTATTGTATGAATTGGGATCGCTACCTGAGACAATGTTTAGTTTTTACTGAAAAAATATACCCTTTATTCAGTATAAACTAACATTGCATCAGTTAGCAAAACAAATTCGTCCAGCAGACCAATTTCATCATTATAAGTTACCCTTCTTCCAATAGTATCCTATACGTAATATATGAAAACCTGAACCACCCCGTTCTGTTAATATGCTACATATCTCATGTCAATTGTGGAAAATAAATAGATTTGAAGTCTATATGCACGATTTGGATGGCATATATTTTACCAGTAAAATGTCAACGTTGTATCAAGTAGCTAGGGAAACTCGTCCAGTAGACCGAATGTTTTTTTATTGGCAACTCTTCAAGTACCATCTAGATTTTGCCAAGAAAGGTATAAGAACCTGGGTAGATTTTCATTAGAGACTATAACCCTATCCACTGCGTCACCTGTACCGCGTACATCACACAATTTGAAGTCATATACGAACATGTGTTTCTGGTTAGCCTTTCTTTCATGTGGAACCTTCTTAGAAACACTTAATTCTTAAAATTATAAATAACTATCTCCGATCTGTCATTATACAGTCGATACCATTACAACTTGGAAAAATTAATCGATTTGAAGTCTAAAGGCGGTTATTTTGATTAAATAGTTTTAGTATAAAAGAAACGTCGTATCGGGTAGCGAAGGTAATTTATCAAGAAGACCAATTTATTGTTCACTGAGAGCTCTTCAAGTACGATCCAGAATTTAACGCGGACGGGATTCGAACTAAGGCACATATGTATTGGAGTCTGAGGCTCCATCCACTATACCACACACGCCCTGTAAAGTAATTTAACTAATTTGATTTGCATCAACGGAGACATGCCACATGTTGCACAATACATAAAATAGCGTTCTTTAAAATTACATTGGAAAGCTAATATCAGACTGCTTAACTTCAAATATTGAAAAATAATTTTTTAGATTATACTAATTTATGACTCTGGAACAAGCACATTCATATAAATGATTAAACGTTCATTAATTGCGTGACGCGGTGATGTCAATTATATAAATAATGGTTATAAGCTTGATACCAGCATTAAATTAATTATATTTATACATTTTCAGTATAAACTAAGCATTGAATAATACAGAAAAAAACAATTCATTTAGTAGACTCATTTCGTCTTTTCTTTAAATCAAGTTTGCGAGCTCAATCAAACACCAATCTATGCCCAACTAGTTGCTCGAACCGGCATAACAAAACTATCGCCAACCACCAACACGCTGATGCGTTTCACGACCTTCCATGATGTCATCAACAGAGTACGACGGCAAAAACTGACTGGAGGATCAAAAATTGCATTGCAATATTGAAATCAAAATTTAGAAAGCGGCTCTACCGGCAGCTTACCTGCGCATACATTAAAACCCCTGCACAGTAATGCGAACGACTTGAGGGTGTTCGTTTGGCTTTCGCCACACACACACACACACACGCCTGCTGCTGTATGCGCCATGCTATAGCGCCATATAAGCAATATAACAAAAATTGATTGCGCAGGTCTTTATCGGGAAATTTTCAAATACTGTCCATAATTCTACCG
>JAQBSW010003962.1:15000-75260 GCA_029291075.1 Eudiplozoon nipponicum
AGGTTTGCTCTGAGTGTAAGTAGTCGTTTCTCTTAAAGAACTGAAAATTATCATATCAAAAATTCACACACGATGTTTTGAGGTTTGTAATATTAGTCCCACAAAATAGTTGTACGACGTGTCTGTAGCCTTTAAAGATGGATTCTTACTGGTCCCTTCAGTCTGACTTCTTCACTACAGCGTGTACTTTCCACTGAAAATCTTTAATTTTCGATTATTACCAATTTACTTGAGATATTTTGCGGTGTCATTTGCGCCTAAGCATCAGGTGTTCCACTCAACACTTCTAAAAACACATTAAGTCAAATGTGGTAACCCCGTTCGAGACGGATTTATTTATATTTATTTTAAACTTACTAACGATTAGATGCATGCCTAGATATCGAGTCTTCGACTACAATTACCGAATATTCACATGCACACGGACACATACATACATATTTATTACAACACCCCTCCGCAAGGTATATTAGTAGTAAATTTATAATTCTACATATATATAACTCTATGTTTAGTGTGACACTTGAGTCTACTAGTGGATCCTAATGTTAAGTTGAGTATTGCCATTATTTTTTTTAAATTGTAGAATTTTTCTAGAATATTCTTTTAGTGTTGATTAAACTAGTCACTTACTTAAAAATATGATTTCGATGCAGGTGTGTCTACGTTGAGCTTTTTTCACTGACAAACAAATCTAAAGGGCGTCATTTGCCTGTACATGTTTGACCACATCTTGTAAAAAATTTAACACAGAATTGTGTCCCTACATTTATGAAATTGAGCAAAAGGACATTATTGTAAATTAAATATTTGAATTAGTGAATCTTTCGTGCGAAAACACCTTGCCTTTTGATGTGTGAGCGGAGTAGAACAGTATGCTCAAATAATATTTCATATAATTCATTATCCATAGAATTAAATCTAAATAACTGTAGCTTTTCAGATTCAATTTAACGTTAATGATATGTGAAATTACAGTGCTTCATTAATAAGTATTGACAGTTTTATTTCCGCGTGAACGAGTCACTAATTTCGTGTATTTAACCATCTTGCTAATTTTGAAAATCCTAGGTGTAGCGGTCTTGTAAAACGCGTAAATCGCGAGTAAAAAGTGGCGTCATGTGTAATCCGCGTACCGTCCGACTAGCTTACTGCATTCCAATTAGTACTACTAGGTATACGATCTTGGCAGCAATTACACATGTCACATTTGGACACAATTGGCAAAATCCTGCAGATATAATGAGCTGTTATAAAGTTGGAGATAAGCCACCAGCAGTGGAATTTGCGCAGCAAATTCAGTTTTCTCTAACTAGGCTGCGTCCATAATGTACCAGAGAACGTTATCCGCCAGCTTATGTTTCAAGGGCATCAGGCACCTGTAAACAGGTCTATATCCGAATCGATGCAGTCCAGTCTACACTGAAACCAAAGTAATAATGTAATGTTTCTAGAACTGTCCTACTTGTTTGTTAAACCTATTCACTTAGTTTTTACTTACAATCTGGACTTTGATGCAGACGTGTTCATATTGAGCTTTGTTCACAGGCAAATGAACTTTATTTGCTTATTTTTCCAGTATTTATTGATTACGACCTGTACAAAATTTGCAACGACCTAGTTTAGACTATTGTAAATTAGAATTTTTGAAGCAGTAAATCATTATTACATAAGCGCCTTGCATTTTGCATTTTTGTAGGAAAAGAAAAGTACACCAAATGGCCACTATCGAAATACAGTGGTACCTTGAGATAAGAGTATAATTCGTTCCAGAACCGAGCCCGTGAGTCAATCGGCTCGTATCTCGTAATTAAATGCCATTTAATCCGATCAAGACCCATGAAAAATCCCCAACCCATTGTAAATTATGAATATAAATATGTTTGTAAATAACAAACATGCATAATTGACAAATACACAACAGAATATGATGCTTCTTTCTTCACTAAGTCAGCATATCACCGTCTCCGTCAGTGTATCTCCTGCCAACTCCTTCTCTTTCACCCACATGAGATGAAGCTTCTCCATTTCCTCGTGGATATTTGTCCCTAATTGGGAAAAAAATTGTGGCTCATTTGCTGGTGTAGCACACATGATGGCATCCTTCTGCTTCAATATCGTACGGTCATAGACCTGTGCGAGTTCAATCACTCGTACGCCACGCTCATTTTTTCTATTATTTCTCACTTTAGTTCTATCGACATCATCCTCTTCTTCCTGTCACCATTGTCCTTAGCACTGACTTTCTTCGGCCACATGATAACACATAAAGAAGTTCAGCAATCACGCAAAATGAAAGTAAAAAAGAGTGCAGCGCACAAGACACACTTCGATTCAAGCGGTTAACACGTGCGAGTGAGCAAGAGATGCTCTCGGATGATGCTCGACCCTGCGCGCCAACTAGCGAGACGCTCCGGAAACACGGCTCCTATCTTGAACGAAAATATGGCCCGAGCTCCGGCTCGTATCTCAAAAAAACTCGTATGTTATGCTGCTCGTATCTCGAGGTACCACGGTGGTTTAGTAATTGAAACTATCCGAGCAATCACATTCGGCTATATATATATATATATATATATATATATATATATATATATATATATATATATATATATATTCATTAAACTCGCATTTCAAAAGAATATATATATATATACATATATACATATATATATATATATTATGCCCAACCATACAAAAGTCAATGGAAAGAAATTTTTCATTTGCATATAACTATAAGAAGCGACGAAAGCGAAAAATTGTAGAAATAAATAATAATATTAATTTAGGCCCGAAAATTATTACTGAAATTTGCAAGAGAGAGAGAGAGAGCACTTAGTTACTATGAATGTATTTATCTTGATAACTCAAAGAAATTAGGCAACATAAACCTCGACATAACAACATTATGGCTAAGTCGGCAATTAGACAAGCCAAGATCAGTAATACAGCCTCCTTGCGGCTTTCACTTCATCACGCCATAAACAAAACCAAACATTGCAGCTATCTCTGTTCTATTAAGAAAAGCATGTTCCGAAGCTGATCCCGCCAGATCGTCACTGAGCTTGCCTCGACGCCATATCGCGCAGAATTTCCAACCAAGAAATATGATGCGCACGTGGATCCCATCCTGGCAGACGAATAGGCCCTATAATGTCCAATCTTGATGTGGTTCACTTAAACTGATTCTGTCATGTCAAAATCTGTCCACCTTGTTACTTACGCCAATCTGACGTTGGATGAGAAAAAAGTGCTCTACTGGGCCATTGAATTGAGGGCATCCAAAAAACATGACCGAGCTAACGTAGTTGTTGGAGCCTTATTTGTTTTTTCTATCGAGTAGCACTTTTTGGCCGATCCAAATATTTTGCCACGTATGTCAACGTTGGTTATTTGTTGTCGGTAGCCTACATGTGCTATGCTTCTCTACCAATGATGGTCGAATGTTTGCAAGCGTTTAAAATCATCAAATTCAACGGGCCAAGTCTCACTAGCGAATAGTAGAACTGTGCGTATAAATGCATTGTAAGCAAGACCTTTAAGGCGGAGTGAAATACTCGTTTTTTTCCAGAAATTGCAAAGGTTCGAGAACGCTACTCTATCTTTCACGATTCTCATACTCACCTCGTCAGACATATTACCTGAGTTATTGATAGACCTCCAAAGGTATGTAAACCTGTCAATTAAGTCCAGATCATCACTCAACTGTGGAAGAGCTGGAGTAAATGGTTAATTATCCTGTAAAAGTATCTTACATTTAGAGGGCGCGAATTAAATATCTAAAGAGGGAACAACGTCTGCTAATCTATTCGAGGTGACTTGGGCAGCATCCTGATTGTCGAATAATAGTACGATATCGCCTCCATTGTCAAGATCGACTAGTATACCGCCAGGACGAACTTGAATGCCTGCATCCTGAATGTGTGTATGAGTGTTGTTCATATTAACATCGATTACAAAATTAAACAAAAAGGGGGAAAGTGGACGGTCTTGACAAACACCACTGCTGGTTGTTAATTTTCAAGTTAATTCGTTGAATACCTTAACGCGACAAGAAGAATTTGTGTAGAGAGCGCGTATAAAATTAACAGATTTAGTGGGCACGCTAATTTTCGACAGAATATCGAATAAAACATTGCGATTCACCAATTCAAAGGCACCCTTGAATTCTAGAAAGACGGGTATTGCTGGACGGCGTTATATATGTCGCTCTTTAAGAACTTTACTTAACGTAGAAATATTATAAATATATAAAACCTCATCCTGAGTGGAATCCGGCCTGTTCTTCTCAAGTTTTTGATTTACGGGATGGTGTGAGACGACGTAGGATAATCGAATGAAATAACCTAGATATGACTGGAATCAAGCTTATAACCAGATGTTTATCACACGAATAACGATTGCCTTTTGTGAAGATAGAAATGATGGACGACTTATTTCAGTCTAGTGGTACGGTCTCCTTATACCATTTAAACGGAAAAGGATAGTCAACGCTCCAAAAATTATATCACCAAAATCATTAAATATTTCCGGAAGCAAATCATCAGGGCCTGGGGCTTTGAAAAGTTTAAGAGATGGGATTGCATCTCGTATCTCTAACTCAGATGGTTCTCGAGATTAACATTCCACATTGTTTACACAGGCATGCTTTCGGGAATCGGAACTGACGCAGGTGCCAAAGAAAAAAGCATATGAAGTGTTAAAACACACCTACCAAGACGAATCATTGTATCTTTTATTAGACAGTTGCTGCTATCATTTAATGCTTCGCAAACTTTTAATTTTCTCAAACCTGTTACGCGAACAAGCTGGAACAAACAGCGACTATTAACTGACGCGAACGCTTCTTCCATTTCTTCAGCCATTCTTGTCCAAAAGGATTTGAGATCAACTTTTAGATTGCGCTTAAGTTTTTGTCTTACGACGAGTACTATTATGAGCCGATCGAGGTGGAATTTGGCGCGTTGGGGACCTGCTATGCCACATGCAGATTTACCTGCTTTGTGCTTAGTAGAACTTCTATTCGTCAAAAGTAAATTCAAAATTTAGCATCAAGAACACTAAGCTTTGATTTAAGAATATTTTTATATTTTTGACGGAAGGACGGTTGTTCGACTTTGCTTACATCTATTTTAAGTTTATTTATTTTCACGGAAAAATTGTGTGCAAATCTGCAAGGGCTTAGAGGATGTTCCGATTCGACATAACTTTTCAATCCTGGGTGCAAACAGGCCATCCATTACTAATTGCTACATGATCTATTTGAGTCCATTGTTGTCCGGAAGCTGGAGGAAGCCATGTCGCGTAACGTCTTAAACTACATCTGACGTTTGTGCTAGCAATATATAATCTATGTTCTACGCAACTATCAAAAAGCCGTTCCCCATTATCGTTGCGCGTCGAACTTAAAGCGTGCCTTTCACCTATATGAAATTCTACGTTACTTAAGTGCCCAACTTGAACATTCATTTAACCCATAACCAAGACCATATCTTATTTTTTCTCTAATTACTAAGAAGAAGGAGTAAAAAGCGTCCTTGCTTTCGTCTGTGCTGCAATCAGTAGGAGTATATGCAGATACAACGAAAAGGCAACGTTGATTTTAGGGGATATATTTAAACGTGCCGCACATAGTTGGCTATTTACAGGAATCCATTTAATTAAGCAATCTTCAGCTCGTTTTCTAAGTACAATACCGACGCCCCGTTTACCGACTTCAGAAACTGTTTAATCAGATTTTCGAAGGCAATAACGTGTAGGTAAGGATGGTGCACCCGGTTCTGTAATGCACTTAGTATCCTGTATTCTGGTTTCCGTTACGCAGCGTAGATCGATTTCCAATTTAACCAATGTATTTGCAAGGACTTCTTGTTGTCCAAGTTGTTTTAATGTTCGAACATAAAATGCGGCCGATGTTAAAACCTAAACTAGGTTTATAGAATGATAGGTTACTTAATTTATTTTCGATATTTGGCAACCATAATTAGGGCTCAGTCATATGATCAACAACAACCATATTAATAGTATGGAGAAGAGCGTTATTGCTAGATTTAGAAGAGAAAGGCAAAGGAAAGGAGGCCGAATCGGAGATTCAGGTGCCTGCAGTAGCCTGATTTTGTTTATCCAATCCGCATGACTCAGCAAATAAAGCTAGGGCCGACGCATTTGTAATTATTATAATATGTATCGTTCATGATCAAATGTGGACTATATATATATATATATATATATATATATATATATATATATATATATATATATATATATACCTGCATACCGGCAATAATTGAAACTCCAACACTGACGGGCCGTGTTAAAATCTTCAGAGTGACGCAATAATTCAGAATCTATCTTTGAAGAAAAACGACAAGTCAAGCACCTCGAAATGAATGTGATTTAATATATAGCAGGCCATAAAGTGTTAATCAAAAAACAGCATCTGCCAATCGTGGAGGTAATACATTTGATGATGCTATTGATAAAAATACGGTAGTTTGACCAACGAATGTTGCACTAAAAAAAAGTAAAACTGAATATATATACCAATCCACCTATAGAAATGTTTGTCAGAATAAACAAAGCACTGCATAAGGTAGAAAAGTAAGTTCATTCAGCAGACCGAGTTTGTCCTTTTTCTGAATACTTAAAGATCGAACAAGAATTTTGACACGGACGGGACTCGAACTGGGGCAAATTTGTTTCAGAGTTTGTGACTTTATCCTCTGAACCATCTTGCGGAAATGTAATACATTGGAAAGAGGCCCAAACGTATGTTACGTAAGAAACAGAGGAAATTGGTGTTATACGGAATATATAAACGTATATTTTGTGGTTAATTTATGCAAAACATAAAAGGAAATGCAAGTTTGTGACGAAGAAAATTAGAAACCTAACTGTGAACTAAATAATTCAGAATGCAAATTCCTGGCGCAGCCATTTTGACAACAAATAAGTAGTATTTAATGGTGACAAAACATGCACATTTAAGGATTTTAATTTTAGCCCGAAAAAAATATTATAATTCATTCGAAATTCAGTTATTTTATAATTATTAAAGATGTACCTGTGTGTAAAGTTAAAAGAAATTTGTCTTTCTTATTTTCTCCTCGCGTATCTACAAATGATTATATAGAATTATTTTAGAAAATCACAAGGAATCGTAAAACTAAATCTAAGATAGTGTGTAAACTAGGAGAACGGTCAATCAATTACGCGCATCACCTATATGTCACGCTTAATTGTTTTGGCAATGGACACACTTTGATCACAATTAATGGAAATATTTAACAATAATTGATTGCGCGGGTGGTGGTAGCAATTCTTTAAATCAAGTTTGCGAGCTTGATTTAAAGAATGGAAATATTTCCAAGATATTCATTTTTCGAAATGGAAAAAAATTTATTTCCTGATGAGCGTTTAAAAGCACGTTAAAATTCTAAACTAGCATTTTCGCTTCATCTCATCAACTGTTTTACTGGATAAACAGAATGCAGAAATTAATGCTGTTTAATTTTTTTAATCCATATAAATTTTATTATATATATATTTATATATATATATATATATATATATATATATATATATTAGTCCAGAAACAATTTCAGTTTTGAATTGGAAAGTCCCATAAAACTACCAGTGCTCTGGCAAAATGTTGTCGTATGCACAGTGCCAAGTAACATCTATTTAATGCGATCTACTCTAAATGAGGAACCATGCACGTACACTATCCTTTTACCAAATCGTGTAGGCATTTCACTCTGTTCACAGGGTGAAACTTGTTTAGTTATAGTCGTACGTGCAACGCTAGTCTTATTTGGCGCACACCAAGTTAATGTGTGCTCCGACAAGCGAGAATACAATCTTCTGTTGCATCTGTCCACATATACTTGCTCACGGGTACAATTCCAATTTCAAATATGTCAGATTCAGACTGCAGTATAATTTTTTCCTTCACACTGTGTAGAAGAAGTCTGATGTTGGATGCTGGTAAGAATAATTCAGCGGCAAAATATGTGTACGCCAAAGCCTTACTATAATTTATGCGCTTTATTGCCTCTTCGCCTTTATAATGTAGGCAAATATAAGTAAGTTTCTGTACAAATTGATCACAACTGGTATTTTTCATATCATTTCGTTTAAATGTATCTACAAAATGAGATGGGTAACTGGAAATGATAAGAGTATTACGCAGTGTCCAATTCAGTCTGCAAACTGTCGAGCACTTAAATACGCAACACACTATTGCCTAACTTCTTGACCAGTCAATTATTAAAAACCAATGGTCCGTAACAGTTAACATTTAAATATTTCGCTAAGCCTTTTTTACTCATGGCTAACTGATCAGTATAGTGTACCATAAGTTCGAGGTTTACATGACGCATATAAACGCCAGAGTAGCATCGTCTTTGGGGTATTTCTTTGAAGACCAAACTTTCAGATGGCATTTATGTAATTTGTTAAACCGATTTTCGACATGCACAGGACTACCGCAGGCCAGAAATATTTCATTAGCATAACGACTATATAGTTTTACTTCACTGAACTGTTCCGAGTTCGTTTGCTCCAAAATGCACATAAACATATATGCCATGATCGGGGCCAAAGTTGAACGCATTTCCAGACCATATTTTTTTACCTATAGTTGACCTTTGAAGATGAAATGATTATCTGAACAACGCAAACAAATTAATCTTTCCAAACGCGCTTCGTTCAATTTCAAATTTGGAAAAATCTCACTGATACATAAACACAAAAGGTTAATAGATTCCTTTCAAAGTGATTTATTAAATATTGATCCAACTACAAAAAAAAACAAATTAAAATAACATTACCGTTCTGTTTATCTAAATAGCCAAACAATTCAGGAGAATTATAACTATCTCTGAAGTTAGCTCTACTCCTGCAAGTTTAGACATTTGTATAGAATATTTCATCGTACTATTTGCCCAAATTCCTCACTCAAATATATAATGGGTAAAGGGGGTAATACCGGCACCTACTGATGAGTCGCCAGTATGCACGAAACGAGTGTGCGCGAGATCAAACTTTTCGTTCATGCAGTCTTTGGGTTATCCTTCTGGTCGTATTTTAACTTTTCTGATACTAGCTGCACAACACCAAAATAACAAAACGCAGAAGAATTATGGCAATAATATTCAGAGTAAAATATTTACCACCGACTTAAATAAACTAGCCAACCATTTGGAAAATTCATGCGTTTACGTATTTTTTTCATTGACGTAATTTTTCATAAAGGAATGCTATGTTTGTGCGCCCTAGTTTTAGCTTACAGTATGGGAGTTTGTGCTCCAAACCAGACTCGGTTGTTCGTATTCGGCATTTGTAATCAGCTTATTTTGTAATAGATAGGATAAATATGTTGAAACGACCCCATCAGTTCTTTTCTTTGCATCAGTCTTAGTAATGATTTCAAATTGCCGACAATAAAATACGCCATACACATGGCGATACACGAAAACAAATCCCGAACTTTTGACCTGTGAAAGAATAAAATGATTACAGTTCTAACAAGAGGCGTACCTTGTAAAGAAGTCAATTTTTTCTTCCATAAATTAATAAAGGATAGTTTCGGTTCGGATGGTCTGTTGTGAAATGATCACTTTAACCTCAAATTCTGACTAAGGACAGATGAACGTGTATGCTTTCCTATTTATAGGCGACCACAATGAATACACGTTGCCCAGAACTGTGCAACCAAAATGATTTTATTCGTGCACTGAAATTACAATGGCGGTTTCGAAGCCAAATTCAAATCCGTTTTGTTGTTTTGTTTTGTGGCACTTTCCGGACCGAAATTATAACATATAAGTCATGTGTACTTTCTACGTGGACCCTTATTTGGGGTTTAAATCAACTTAATTTGCGTGTCGTATTTCACCAGTAAATCAGGTGATAAGACAGCGTGAAAGTGCCACAGTAAAATGTATAACGTGTTTTTTTAAATTCCTATATTGTAATAAATGATTTAATTATGGGAAAAATTGAGAACAATAATCGAAGAAAATATGTGCGTAAACTAAGCTTAGTTTGATAAGCTAAAACTTGGTGAGAAAAAGTTTTTTGGCATTAATGCTGGCATGTGAGTTTTCGTCAAAATTTATCTGTGCATATTTCAAGTTAGTATACATTTTCCCCAGCTGATAACTGTTTACCGAATTTGATTATCCTATGCCTTCAATTAATGCAGTTAAACAAGAGATATCTCTGAAATAAAAAAAATGGGATAAATTCTACAAATACGAATTGCTTACCGAAAGAGATGAACGAAAATATGAATGGTTCGTAGCAGTTTGTACACACGTTTCCCGAATTGCTTAACAGCGGATTTGTCACTGAGCACCGAAAGCATATTAATGTAACATCCTGTGGTTTAGAAAAAATGCACACACCTAATATAGATGATTATCGTTGAAAATATTATATACATATTACGCTAAAGGAAATCTCCCATTATATTGTCCGCGTTTTCACAAATTCATTTTGACGAATAAGAATATCTGTACACTATTCTAAAGAAATGTACTCAAGCACGCCAACGATTAAATTTTTATTCGCATTAACAATAACATGAATATTATTAATACTATAAGTGTAATGCAAAATTTGTTTTATGCGGGCATATTTGGGATTTTATTTTCATTTTTCACACAAAAAAACGATTTCGCAGATGGTGATCATAGTCTTTAAATCAAATATAAAACCTTAAGACAAACAATAATCCACAGGTGATATCTGAATCTTTGAGCAGTGCATTAATTACACGCTGATCAGCATTGTTTGGCTGACACGGGTAGGTGATAAACACATCGAATAGCAGATGCCTTTATCTTTGTGTTTCCATCTCTAGGTGCATGATGTCTCCTGCCGAATGAAGATAAGTTCTTTCGTTTATTAAATATGTCATCAATATTGCAGCATGACGACCTTCGCCTTTGTTGCCTGATACATACAAGATAATGACAATCAATCAATATCGTCTGTCACCTGTTGATTTACAATGTTTGGCTGACATGAGTAGTTGAAGAACATTTCGCCTAGTATGTAGATATCATATCGCTAGATCGACGTTATATTGTGTACCTCAGTTGTCACTGGCGAAGGACGTCGTTCACCTAGAGATTGGGTCACACAATTATGGCAAAATCCTCTACACTAAGTGTGGCGCAACTACATATGTTAGTCAAATGTGGCGAAAAAACGTCAAATTTTATTTAATCTTTCGTACAACAAAAATCTATCATCAGTCGCGCGAAATGACGCGCTTCCCCCCCCCCCGCATTACCATCCACAGAGATGGACGGATGGTAAAAAGAAGCATAATTCAAATATAATATTTTAAATACCAAATGTGTTGTTCTCGGCCATAAAAGCCTCACTTGAATTCCAATCATCGGGACATGTCGGCTGCAAGCATTGTCTACAGCCACGAAGAAAAACACTTTAAATCTTTTCAGTGTTTATAGTCAAAAACAACTGACTGATAAGTAGAGAAGCCGTATAGCGAATTTTCTTTACTTCATATATTCATTGAGTTTTGCACTTTTGAAGTTAGTTTTACGTTTATTTTCTTAGTTAAATATCAATTCGAGAGATTATCTAACTAAATCGCAGATAAATTTGATAGAAATTTTGCGAATGCTTTAAATTGATTAGAAATTTATTTAAATTATTATTTCGTGGTAAATACTCATTAATTTTCATCGAATGTTTTTAGCATAACGAAAAGTAATATGTAATCTAAATCTTTATTTAAATTACCGGTTCAATGTTAAATACAGATTAATATTTTTCGGCTTATGTCTCGAAGATTGTATGATATGGCACATTTTTTTCTCTTTTATTCTATTTGATTTTATTCATATATTTTATATTATACTTCATTAAATATAATCATATAGATTTAATAAAAATAAATATAATATTGCAATAGTTTATATTAGATTATACTATGTCATATTATATTTTCTTTAATTCTATTGGATTATATCATATGACATTTTAAGTTTTATATCATATTCGATGCTACCATATTATATTTTTCTTGCTTTAATTGATAATAATGTTTTATGTTATATTGCATAATATGGAGTAATATTATTTTTATACTTTATTGGTGCTTGTAGAAATCGGCTTTCATTAGCTAAGTTATACGTTTCTGGATGCCATAGCATCAGAACTACAAATTCAAAGCATTCAAAGTTTGATACGTTTAGCAAAAGATACATATTTGAACACTAATATCCACGGAGGACTTAGAGTAACATTTATTAGAGTTTCAGTTCCGAACATCCACGGGCAAGACCCTGCTATCAAGGTATTAAGTAATCGACTCATTTTGTGCAATAGTTTTCCACTATTAACGCAACTGTACAATTTCGTTGTTATATATAGTCATAAGAATATTCCATAAATCAAAGCAATTAAAACAATATGTGATATAATCTGAAATAAATAAAGGCTTCAAAAATTTAATTCTGAACGACAAATTAATTGTAATCCTTTGTTATGTAGGTATCATATTTTGATTAACATTTGTTGAACCGTCAGAAATTGAAGAACAATAAAATTAACACAACTAATGGGATGACTTGTGCGGTCAAAGAATAGCGTATAGCTGCATAAATAACAAGGCAACCAATGGAAGTTAAAGTTGAATCACATTCAGTAGACTCAAATTTATCAAGATAGCTGAACCATTATAACCGACTGATTGTCAAAAAGATGGTCTTGGTGCCTCACACGTCAGGCGCAGACTGTTGGAAAACATTATGTAGCGCAGTACTAGAGGACGAATTAGCTCGATTCAGGGCTCTTTGGTCGTAGATAGTAGGCTGTTTAAGGCTTAATAGCAGTAACTACGCTGAAAATGTGGTATACAGGCGGCGGCAGCAATAGTTGTTGTTAGCAATCCAATCGCGACCTTTGCACCAGAAACGTGAGTTCTTTTCACACCATAAATAATTTATCACTAAATATTAACTGTACAGTTAAACTAAACACAAATTTCAGATGAGTTAGTATAACTGCGCCGATAAAATTCGAGCTGCATTTTCCGCTACAAACTATAATGGCTTATCGGTCGTCAGACCGGCAATTTCTATCGCTATGGGCCACACATCAGTAATTTTCAATCAACGCCCTGTTTGCGAGAAGCCTATTATTCAACTGAAGTACAGTATAAGCTTGTCTTGCAAACAGGAGTCCCAACAAGGTTACATACACTCAAGGTATATTTATTCTATGCCGAAACAATTGTCCAACACTCATTCAAATAGTTTTGCTTCTTTGCTACATTTTTTGTATGAAAACTCTGCTAAACATTATAGCTTTTGGGTTATTGTAGAACCATGTCCGTTGTCTTGTTGTCGAACTGCGCTCCTTATTTTAAAACAAAATTAATATCTAAACCACCATTTCATACGGTGCCTAAATAAAAATTCGTTTATGTAATTATTTATGTTCAGACTCACGGCTATTTATGGAAAAAAAATTGTTCTATTGTTAGCTCGTAGGCGTAAAAATTTGCCAAATAATCAGCAAACACAAAATAAAACCTCTACAATTACATTGGAGACAGGAAAATATTTTTAACCTACGTCAGGTATATTTATTTAATAAGTGATTAATACCATAGCAGTTGATGTGAATATAAATCGTTAACGTAGGCTTCACATATAGGCTACGAAAAAAAATGTAAGATTAATTAAAAAAACATTAGACAAATGTTCAAGCAATAGAATAATTTATAAAGCAGAGAATATGACGAAAAATAGCGAAGCTAACTCGAATAAGACTAAATTTCAAACTAATAAACCAAAAAAGAATATTATATAAAATTAAAACACTATAGATAAAGTTATTTCGAAGTAAGATTTTGTTGTTAGACATTACAAAGCCAGATATGAAAAAGAATTTATTGCAGACAACGAACATGGTTTAAACGAAGATAAAGTAACAGAAACAAGATACCTTTCTCATGAAAACGTACTAATCTAAGGACATTGGAAGTAAATTATGAGCTTGGAAATTGAAATAAATATAAGATTCAAATGTAGGTAACATATTTTGAACATGATAGATAATAAGAGGTATTTAGTAGAATAAAACATCTATGATCTTCAAGATAGGTACTTTAATATGAACATCTTTGTAAATTCTTATTTTTGTACTTATTCAAATGCGCTTAAAAGCAAGCCTAATTATTATTGATTATAAATTTTAGGCCGGTTTCTCATTTCTCCTCCTATTGTCAATTCAGTTCAGCGTTAAATACCCGTTCCTTCTACTTAATTACTAAGAGGAGTCAATGGTCTTCACCCGTTGCAGCGTTTATTTCACTTTCTATAGATTATACTTTAAACGATGCCTCACATATGAGTAACGCAATTAAACACTCGTTGATTGCGCGGAAGTTTATAACAACTATTTAAATCAAATTTGCGAACTTGATATAAACGCCAATCCTATTGCATTAAACCAGTCGTCGTCCAACATAGCCAGGCCATCGTCAGTCACACGGATGCGTTTCGACTTTCTATGATAATCATAAGAACGCGACGGCAAACTGACCAGCGAGGATGAAAATGCAAAATATATATAGAGAAAGTAAAAGTAGATATGAAATTTCTCCTCACTAGCAATTTCGCATACATTGTACTTGACTGAAGATGTTTGCCGCATATTTTCTAAGGAAAAATGACTTCAATAATCAATGGTTGTTTAATAGTATAACTCGAATCCATTTTGAGAAATCTGCAAAATTCTAATGATCGTTACTGCATTGAAAATGTGCAGCCAACGGTTCCTGTCAAGCCAAACATATGCGAGCTTACTAGAAGTGAGAGCCGCTTTTCTTATATGCGCATTAATGGTTGACTGCCATTATTTAGTTTGTCGACGTATTCTGATGACGATCATGAAAGGCCGAAAAGCGTAAAAGCGTGAGATTGACCATAGTTTCTTTTACATTTTATGCAAGTAGTCCAGTCACACAGAACAAATTTGTATCCTGCAGTCATGGTAATAACGAATTAAAGAGAATGCAGCAAAGCGACACAGAGCCCTAGTTACAAAATAAGACATTGAACAGCTAGACAAATTATTGGTAGCAAATTAAGCCAAATGGAGCATAGTACATTCTTAAAGTCATATTAATACCGAATTATAAATAATTAGCAAAGCGGTCGATAGTCTTAAGCACTAAAATAAAACTTTGAACTTGTAGAAACTACATTTGAGGTACATGAAAGTAGTCACGATAATACCAAAATACAAACTGAGCAGCAAAGCGGTCACTAGTCCTGGGCAATAGAAGAAAACATCAAACTGTTAGACATATCAATTTAAGATTATGAAGGCCGACAGAATAAAAGAGCATCTTAAAGTCTTCGTAAAATCGAACACCAAAATAAGCAGTACAGCGATCGCATATGACAGGAACTAAAAGAAAACATTGAACTGCTAGACACATCATTCGAATTAAATAAAGCCTGACGGAAAAAAGAGCATCGCACAGTCATGTTATTAACGAACATAAAATTAAACAGAAAATCGATAACTAATCATAAAAATTAGATTAGAATAGAACAGAATAGAATATCTTTATTTGGATTCAAACCACACATGTTCTATGAAATATTAATATTGGAAAATGTCCAATACAAAAAAGATATCACATCACATAAATATGTGCAATTAGTCTCATGTAGATATGTAAATCTCCCTTGCTGTACTGTATAATATATCAACATCAGAAAGTTCGGCTGTAAAGAAATAGGAAAAATTAAGGTATAATTTGAGTGCAAAATTATTCAAAAAAATGAGAATCATGACTAGCAATTAATTCTATGTATTTTTGACTAACATGATGATATAATGCATAACATTTCAATTTTATTACTACAAAATT
Organism: Eudiplozoon nipponicum; assembly: GCA_029291075.1. Taxonomy (NCBI): domain Eukaryota; kingdom Metazoa; phylum Platyhelminthes; class Monogenea; order Mazocraeidea; family Diplozoidae; genus Eudiplozoon; species Eudiplozoon nipponicum. Next base: position 30,929 of record JAQBSW010003962.1, read on the forward strand.
TGGAAATAAACATTCTCAAGAAGTTATGTTGCTAATCACAATTATCCTTGTCTTTTATTCAACCATGAGAAAGTATTATCATGATCAAAATTAAAAGTATCAGCAGGATTGTAGATTTTTTCTAGCTTAGTACATAAAAATTTAAAAGACATCTTAGATGGAGGCGTTTCCTCTAAGCCCCTTTAGTAATTGATTGTAAATTTGTAAAATTTATAAAAAGAGAAGAAATTGCCCGCAACATTTCCCACCAAAGGAGGAGATATTGCCAAATGCCCAGATGTAGTTCCAACTTTGTGATTCTTTCTTATTGGAATTATATAGGTACCAGTCCACTGGTTAAAATGGAAAAGTTTTATGCAATAGCACATCCTCCGAAACCATAAAGTTTGCAGTGGTACAAACTGTAATCTAGTGGCGCATATAGTGCAGGAGATAGGGCTAATTTGTTTCACAACTTTTCTTTTTACAGTTTCTATCTTATTGGACAAAATAAAAATTTGAGCTGCTAGAGACTATATTTCAAGTAAATGCTGCGAGACGGCATAAAATAGTTTTGTTCAATCATGGCAATACCAAAATACAACCAAGCTGCAGAGCCATCGATAGTCCTAGGCAGTAAAAGAACAGATTAACCTGCTAGACACATCATTCGAGGTACATGAATGCAAACGGAACTAAAGAAAATCGTACAGTCATGTTAATAGTAAGCTACAAATTAAGCATGAAATCTATGCATGGTCCTAGGCATTAAAATGCATCAATGAATCGCAAGACAAATTTTCGTGGTACATCTGGCTAAATGAAACAAAAGAGGATCGTACAGTCATGGTAATACCAAACTACAAATTAAGCAGCAAAATCATAACTATTCTTAGGTTTCAATGGAGTACTTTAGATAGCTAGTAAAATCTTGATTGTTTGAAAGTTCCATGGAAGAAAACTGTAGCCTCATGCATGTATGTGACGCCATGCACCAAATTACGGAAAAGTAGATGAAATATGGTACTGCATGGAAATATGTCCATGTTAATAGATCCGAACGCAAATCATGCAGTAGCTACTAGACACACAATTAACGTATATTCATCTATAGCCTACCTAGTCGCTAATCAAGATCAGAATGATATTCCGAAGTCAGCATGAACAGACAATATAGTCTCGTGTACACGTGTTTTATGCTTAATGTCGATTCATCCGTAGGAGCCGAAAACCCACTGTATATTTGGTTAGAAAATACGGAACATATGAACTATACAATCATTCGAGGTTTAGCAGAGTCAAATTTTTATAAACTATTCGTCAACGTGACTTTAAATTCAACTCACTAATTTTAATGTATACCAAAGCAATAATGTTGGTGATACAATAAACGTCACCCAAAATTGAGAATGACATGCAATTCTAATCACCCGCTGTTCTAACAAAACATTGTACTCTGGCCTTGATCACTACGATTTATAAAATTTCGCGGCACTCTTGATGTCATTCAATGAAAAATATAACGGTCACTTATTCTTTGTAGAAGATCACTATTAAATATGCAATTATAGTTAATGTATCGCGTACCAAGTAAAAAAATAGTTCAAGTAAGTCCAGAAGTATATGCCAAATTGAGCAAGCACGAATGATTTAGTCCCCTATACACATTTCCTTCGTACTTTCCAAGTACCATTCAAAATTGTGCGTAGTTATCCGTGAAATTAATTTTGCAAGCTTGAAGCAAACATCAATCCCATTGTATTTAATCAGTCGAACAACAGCAAATCTACACTCTGTAATACATACTGACGAGTCTCCACTTTCCATGATCATCATCAGAGTACAACAGGAAACTGAATAGTGAGGATCAAACCGCAATGCATATAAACGGGAATAAAAATTAGATATGCGGCTCTTATCCCCATTAGTCTCGGCCGTACATTTTCCAGACGGTCAGAAATAACATATTTATGCAGCTCTCGACAAATTTATACAAGATATATAATTCGATAATCATTGACTGCACTGGTCGTGATAAAAATTCTGTAAATCAAGTTTTCGTGCTAGATCTAAACACCAATCCCATTGTATTTAACCAGTCGTCGAACTACATTGCAAAACTGCCGCCAGTCGCACGCACTGACGCGTTTCGACCTTCCATGATCATCATCAGATTACGATGGAAAACTGACTAGCAAGGATCAAACTGCATTGCATATAAATGGAAAGCAAAATTAGATATGAGGCTCTCACCTCTAGTAGTCTCGCATACATTGTACTTGACTGTTGTTCATCGACTGGTTAAATAAAATGGGATTAGTGTTCACTTTCCGCTCGCCAACTTAACTATACATATGTGGCGAAAGCTGCAAAAAGTTACGGTTCGTGATAGCATAGAAATTGTGTAGCGGACATTTCCAATCAAGTACAACGTATGTGAGGCTACTAGAGGAGAGAGCCGCATATCAAATTTTACTTTCCATAAATATTCATTGCGATTTAATCCTCGCTAGTCAGTTTTCCGTCGTACTCTGATGATCATCCTAAAAGGTAGAAAGGCGTAAATGCGATATTTATAACTCGAGGTGGAAGCAATTCACCTAATGAACATAGTTTTAAATAGAAATTATTCTATATTTCGCCGTAAAGGCTCTAACTTAATTTTTCAAAACCGAACCAGGTGTAGACAATATCTTCCAATAAACCTTGAATTCCTGTCATTTTGCCTTCTACAAAAAATTTTTAAATTTATTTTACTACAGGTTTTATTAATTATAATCAGAAATCATTTAATTAAAATATTTCATTTAAATGTTTAAAACCCCAAATCCGTAAACTTCATAATAATAAAGACTTAAGTAATCCTTATATTCTTTGTAATTTTATCTCGTTGCGTACACAATTCACCATAAATCTGGGCCAATTCCGTATTATCAGTCATTTTTTAATTAATAGGTTAATGCTGAAACGATGTTTCCGAGATATGCAAGTATGCATTGGGTGTTGTGAATCTAGTAACAAATTAGTTCACCTGTGACCAGAAGGATAAACCAAAGACAGCATGAACAGAAAGTATAATCTCTTGCATATTCGTTTCGTGCTTACTGGCGACTCATCGGTAGGGTCCGGTATTACACCCTTTAACCACTATATATTTGGGTGAGGAAAGTGGGATTATCCCACAGTTTCAATCATGTTAGTACCATGTACCTTTTCGGTACCATAATGTTGGTATCGTTTAGTAACCAAATAGTCATATTGTTAGTACCAATTACTGACTCGGTATAGGTATTATATAGAGTGAGTAAGCGTTGAAGTCGCATTGTCGAGACTATACGATGGTAGTTACTCTACTGTAGGTTTACACATTCGTCTAGGTGATTGCATTGCCCTATTATCCCACATTCCTCACACAAATATATAGTGGTTAAAGGGCGTAATACCGGCTCCTACTGATGAGTCGCCAGTAAGCACGAAACGAATGTGCATGAGATTATACTTTCCGTTCATGCTGCCTTTGTTTTATCCTTCTGGTCACAAGTGAACTAATTTGTTACTAGTTTCGCAATACCTAATACATACTTGCATATATTATTAGTTCTTCGCAACAAACAGTATTTAAATGTTTCCGAGATATATTTGAAAATTAGAAGCAAAACACAGCAACACGCCTTTCGTTGAAGCCCATTCAAGACATTAAAAATCTATTGACGACAAAAGTATCGCATACGACGGAATTGACGAAAACATGTACGGCCAAATAAAAACGATAAACGAACCAGTACAGTTTTTTTTCTGAAATCAAATCTGCTTTCTTGCATTTCTTCAAAACTTGTCTTTAATAAAATGGCATTCGAAAGGCCCAGCTGGTTAAACAATTGGAGATTTAAGCAAATGTGCTATTATGAGCATTGTACTGTGTGAGTATGTGGGTGTGTGTACGTGTGTGTGTGATTAGAGGCATGAGGATGGTACGTGAAATATTATACCGAAACGTAGCCAGTCAACGAAGATTAGATCGTACCTCATTTCCAGTGATTAGTAGGGATGATGTTGATGCTTACGGAGTAAATGGACAATTCAACACACAGCAACCACGAAGTGGAACTCGATGCGTACTTGTAAATGGGGATCAATTGGGTCTTTGCTAAACTGATAGTGCAAAGCGACAACCCACGAGTGCAATTCGTAGTATGTATCAATGTGACGCCCGCACTGCGCAACCCTTCACAAAATATATTTGACAGTTTATTTTGGGCCTTACAATTTATAGAATCCGAACGTGATAAGCACTCAAACTACGTAACCGTGGTTTCGTCTATTTTGGCGAATCCATCGCATATAGCCACGGCGGCAGTGAACCAAACGAGGTATCAGTTAAAAGAACGCTAGTCATTTCTTGCGTGTCAACCAGTTAACCAATTGAGACTAGCTGTCGCATGTGGGTCCGTAAACCCGCCGCAATCAATGGCCACCTGTGGGGATTTCACAGGTTCGAATAAGTAGGATTTAAAAGAATTTACAAAAGCTTCTTGATGCAATTTGGATGCAGGCATCTGGCACTAATTAGTGAAGAAGAATTATTTTGGTGGCTATTAACAAAAATAGTCGACACCAGCATTAGTGAAGACTATCGTCGTAGCAACTTCTTCGGTACTTCATCGTAAGCAGAAGTTTTTATGGAAATATGGTCAATTCTCACAGTGTTTGACTGTGAATAGACTGCGTGGATCAAGTGGATTCACTCAGTTGCATCAAAGTTGGGCTAATTCAATCAAACTGCATTATTGGGATGGACATTTGTGAAACCCATCAGACGTGATGTCCAGATTGTCGCTTATTTATGCATATGTGTTTGCACGTATACGAAGTACGGCACGCTACTTTTTCAGTAATGTTGTATCATATATGTCTTAGATGCTTCTTTGTTGCATTCTACCCTTATTATTCCCAAGCTGACATTTATAAACGCAAGTGCCCTTTTCTTGCCAGCAGAATCAATTGTTTCAATTTATTCGGCGTCATTTGTCGTTACATTGAAGTTGATCTAAGAAATCATCTTTCCATGTAGCAAGCAAAGTTGCTCAAAAGAGCCTAGAGGTTTAGTTTGACAGATCAAATAGAACAAATGGTACACAAAATTGAATTCAAAAGGAATTTTTTAGTCAAAATAAATAAATCTGCTTTATTTACTTGTCAAATAAAAGCAATAATTCTTCAACGGTCTTGATATAAACACCTGACCCATAAATTACTTACATATGTCAGTATAAACTAAGAATTGTATAGTGTAGAAAAGGCAATTCATCCAGTAGACCGGTTTCGTCCTTATTGGGACGAATTTGCCGCGGACAGGATTCGAACTTGGGCACGTCTGCTTCGGAATCTGGTGCTCTAACCACTGAGCCAGTACATTCTGGCCAGTACATGATGAGTTCCCAATAAGTACGAAACCGGTCTACTGGATGAATTGCCTTTTCTACACTATACAATTCTTAGTTTATACTGACATATGTAAGTAATTAATGGGTCAGGTGTTTATATCAAGACCGCAACCTTGATTATAATAATTGTTATCACCACCCGCACAACCAATGTTCGTTTAATTCTTCAGCGGGTTTGAGAGTGTAAGCTTCAAATCAGGTATTAACAGAAATTAGATCACCTACTTCGGAATCAATGCACTGGTTACTGCGCAGCTTTAGACTGCATAATTCAACCTCGTCCCGAAGCTGTTTGGGCAGACGAAGAGTTTGTAGACGCTCTAAAACTTGTCTAGCCACACGAAGAGCCCCTACGCTGAGACTGTGCTTCGCCAAAGTGTACAGAATTGATCTATGTAAGTTAAGAAAGTAAATATCAATTAAAATTTCATGTAATAGGATTAGAGTTTTTAATTTCAGACTGCCAAAAGGCGGACAAGTAAGCCAGACATGGAAGAAGCGCTTTAAAATATGTCGACAATCTAAATAGAATTGGCATACGAAATTCAACTCCCTGAACGATATTTAACACATTTAATTACATCAAAAGTGTATAATTATACATTGTACCCTTCTTATGTGCAAAAAAAAGAAATTTTATCGGATACAAGAAAAATGTCTCTCTCATTATCTCCTCAAGTATCTACTAAGGAAAATATCTTTATATCAAAACAAGATAGAAATATGTAAACATAGAGAGAGTGTGAAAAAACGGAAACTAATCAATTGCGTGCGTTACATCCAGTTCAAGCTCAATGCCTGAACATGCTTCCTCTTCTTGCATAAATCCGGCTGCAATTTTTTTATCCATAAGGCTTCGTATGTGGCTAGCTCCTTTTTGTTTTTGCAATTAGTAATTACTTTGAATGCTACCTCTGGAGAACATACGTGCGATGTTTCAAGGATGTGTTGCGCAATAGCAGACGTGTATTTACCATTTGATTTAAAAAAGGTGTTTAAGTTACAATGTTCTCTCACTCGAGTAACTAATTATCTGGTCGATCGGCCTACGTAAGTTGATCGACACCTTGCGCATGTATACTGGTGAAGACACGTCTTCATTTGCGCAATACATCGTCGAAACCTCGCCCGTGTGTTCTCCAGACGTAGCAATCAAAATAATTACTTAATGCAAAAACAAAACGGAGCTAGTCACATACGACGCTTTATGGATAAACAAACTGCACCCGTATATATGCAAGCAGAAGAAGCATGTTCAGGCATTGAGCTTGAACTCGATGTGACGCACGCAATTGATTGGTTTCCGTTTTTTCACACACTCTCTCTATGTTCACATATTTCTATCTTGTTTTGATATAAAGATATGTTCATTAGTAGATACTTGAGGAGATAATGAAAAAGAAATGTTTCTTGTATCTGATAAAATTTCGTTTTGTTTTTGCACATAGGAAGGGTACAATGAATTTTATTAAAGCTCGCATTTCCAAAGAATGTATAATTATAATTATAACCAAAAATTTAAATATCACATGAGATGACAACTATTTGTATATATTTTGATGACATTCAAAACTTCAGGTGAGCGGGACTTAGACGAGACTGGACCATTAAAATATTAATTGGCCCAATAAAACATCATCGAAGGCGGCTTCAAGCCTACTGGACGTACGATGGCAACCATTTTGCATTTATATTTAGGTGCTTACCTCATCGGGTGGCCTCATCGTATATTACTTTTGCGCTTCCGCTCTCGAGCACAGTCGGTGCCGCAAACAACCATTGGAAGTACTTGATTCAGGTTGACCCAATATTGTACCATTCCACATCCTGCAAAAGTATTTCGACACTACAATATATCCATTACAATGAATGGAGCAAGCGCTAGTTCCTGCCATACTAATCTTCTAGACTGACCTCACTGGTAGTTGAAAACCATGCGCGTCTGTGTGCAATTCCATAATTGTTATGTTCATCTAGCTAAGTGAGACTAGAGTGGGTGAATAAGAATTTACTATTTGCATGAGCTAGACTATTTGTTTTATACCCTCCATGATAAATGACGTAATTGGGATCGCACTCACATTTTTGGGTTGGAGGAGACCAATAAATAAGAAACACTCGTCATAACCACATGCCATTGTGAGTGGAAAAATCAGAATTCCGAACGACACACGCACGTGTCAAATTTCAATTCAAACCACACACGTTGTACTCAGGATAGGCTTGTTTAAAAACAGTTGTTGTCATGTCATTAAATAGGCGCACGTTACGCGTGTGCATGAGTATGTATATACATAGCTAAAGAGTTTCGCAATTTTTTTCATTCTTTTAAGAAACGTTGTAAGTGCCTGTAGAATAAAAATTATTTTAAAGTTTCTTGTCTCATTTTGGAAGAAATTTTCTATTTCTTGTGGAAATTTGAATATTCAATGATCCATAATTGCGCTGTCGAAGAGTAGAATATTTTAAAAACAGTTGAGTACCAAAAATTTTTTTACATAAATGTAGCATATGTTAAATACAGTTATTTTAGTTTATTTAATTATTTTTTTCATTCTAATTGGTTGGCTATAAAAGTATTTTTTTCGTAATCTATATCGTCTGTACCCACCTAAAAAATCATTAATTGCTTGGCTTGTGGTAGAAACTATTTGGACAAAATGTTCGAGATTGAGATGAATAATAAACCCAATGGATTTAACTATTCACAAACCAGAAAAAACTGACCGCCAATCACACGTACTAACGCGTTTCTACCTACCATTTTGACCATCGGAATACGACGGTTAGCTGACTAAGTGGATAAGATCAAAATTCATGAGTAGGCAGTGGAACACCAAGTAGACAGCCCTCATCTTTATTAGTCCCCAATACATGGTCCTGTATTGGAACATTCGGCTACAATATTTCCAAGCAGTAAAAAAAACTATTATAGCAGCTAACAGAAGCTCGGTTAGTCACACAACAGATAAGATATTTTTTTAAATCAAATTTCGCAAAATTTTCATTTTATGAAGCCCTATTAGCGCAGATTTCGAAATATGCAGTCAAGTATAATTCATGCAAGAGTAATAGAGATCAGAGCCTCATGTCTGAATTTCTATACCTTGCAGACGCTTTTTGGTTTCATTGAAAGTCGTAGGAAGTCGAAGCGCGTAATTACGCGTGGCTGACTGCAGAATTGTTACGTTTTGCGAATGAATAGATACAGTTGGGTTGGTGTTTGTCTTAATTTCGCAAGCCTAATTTCAAGAATGGTTTGTTAATACATGTCATATGGTTTTAAGTTGTGATATCTCTCGGTATGATTTGGGATTACTTTAATCTCTTCTTTTGTAAGTTTGCACTGTTCGTTTTAGTCTGGTTTTGGGCTTTGGCAATGATTAACAATTACCGCTATTTTATCTTGTTCCCGCGGAATGTACCTTTTTTATACAGATAAGTATGTCATTGCTGAAATGGAGAAAAAATAAAGCATTCTAGGAGAACGGACTTCATTTTAAATATTGTGTGCTGTTAAAATAACTTAAATTATTTTCCTCATTTACAAAATTTTTAAAATATTTTATATTACAATATACATGTCTTCACGGTTAACTTTGGCTGGAGTATTGAATAATTATTCCATGAGGTCTAATCAGGGCGATTTTGTTATAAATTGTCGCTTTTAACTGCATAAGATGGAGAAATATTTTCCTGTGCAGCCACATTTCAATGGGGTTCCACAACTAGACTTAAATAAGCTTTGTACTTTTATTCTTTCGAGGAAGATTATGAGACTCATATAAAATGCTGATTGTGACAAAAATTGTCTTAAAATTACATTTTAAGATTTGTTAAAAAAGCAAATGCAATATAGTTACAGAATGAATAGCCTAAATAAACAACACATTTAAAGCCATAAATGAAGTAAGATAATATTTCAATGGAACACTATTCAAAACTTACACAACTGAAATTTTTGGAAGCGTAGTTTTCTGCAGAGTCTGCATAAGATATCGTGATATGTTGAAGTAGAACTCTGGCATATTTGTTGCGAAAGGTTCATGCTAGTGGCAAACGACAAACAAATGTAAAATAAAACGCATAGCGTGTGCATAAATAAAACGTTCGTTTTAATCAATAAGTAATGAGATATGAGAAAAATTGGCAAAATCTGTAAACCAGACTTCCTTAAAAAATTTTGCGAGCATCAAAAGAACCACCAATCCTACCGTATTTAACCAGCCGTCGAACTACTGTCAGTCACACGTATTGACGAATTTCGACCTTCTATTGCCATCATTAGGGTACGACGGTAAACTGAATAATGAGGATTAAACCGTAAGGAATAATCATATATGAAACTCAAATTATTTATACGTTCTCACCTCCATTAATCTCGCATATATTGCAATTGTCTCGAAATGTCGGCTAGATAAAAACTTTGCAGTTACAAAACTACCGCCAGCGACTGGCGGTAGTTTTGTTATGTTGTTCGACGACTGGTTAAATACAATGGGATTGGTGTTTACTTCAAGCTCGCAAACTTGATTTAAAGAATTGCCACCACCACCCGCGCAAACAATTATTGTTAATGGGTCAGGTGTTTATATCAAGACCGCAACCTTGATTATAATAAATGTCATCACCGTCGGCACAATCCATGATCGTTCATTTACATAGGTATTCCGAAATATCCGTTTCAGATTCTCTCGTGTGTAGGCGACACGTCCCTAACAAGGACATTATACATATATTTTTTTTAAATTATTACTAGTATCGGTTCCTGTTTATTTGACACTATTATTTGTCATACAAGCGTGTACTGTTGTAAATATACGACATCATTACTAAAGGTATCCTTCATTGGACATCTCCATCTATGCTGACTGTAACTAACTTAACTTATATTAGCACGACGTACATAGTTTATGCATATTCACGTTGTCATGATCTGCCATTGAAGGAAAGACATCATGCCACTCGGAGAAGTGATATTAAATTAAAATATAAAGACAGGATTTTATTATACATATTGTTTCAATATACACTACATAATGTGGTATTTAGCAAATTCAATTCATGAAATAGAACAGCTTCGTCCTTATTTGACACTCAGCAAGTATGTGCAATACTCGGTGGCAAATGGACTCTGGTTTGAGCCCAGTCAGCAGCAATATTGTCAAGAATTTTATGGCTGCTCAATAAGGATGAAGGCGTTCGACTTAACAAATTGAAACTGGCTACGTTAGGCAATGTTCAGGTTGTAATGCCAATATCTGAATAAAGGTGTTTACGTATTCTAGTTCTGGTGAAGTGGGTTCGAGTCGTACAGCTGGTTCAGACTGATGAGAAGTCAATAGAGTACAAACGACTCGGGTTACATTATGTTATCTGATGGCAGTTCGAATATTAACCAAGTCTTCCATGAAATTATTTTGATACTAGACATGTCAAGCGCAGTGGAATAAATCTACCGATAATCAAAATGTTAAGTCGAAAAAAAATTTTGTCTAATCAAGTCAGCCTACCATGAAACGGTGGATGCTGTGATAGGCGTAGTAGATGTCCGCACGTCGTTCAAAGTCAACGTATTTTCGTGTCAATGCTATCTGTTCTTTAAATGCTGTGATAAAGTAAGAAGTTAAGGCAAAAGTGAATTTCATTTATAAAATGAAAATGGTTATGTTTCACAATCCCACACATATCTGTCAGGCGTTGGCAAAAAATGACAGTGAAGTTTCACAAACGCATGTAACCAGAAAAGCGAGTTAATATGAAAATTCTTGCCTTCATTTAATTTTTTTAATTCGTTTTCGTTTCTTAGTTCTTAAAAACTCTATTTTAACAATTAATGTCTTTGTAAAATCTAACTATAAGCCTCAAAGAAGTTAAATTTAGAAAATCTTGCCTGGACAATCGTTGAAATATTATTTGATATACTACGGTTTCAATCACGGCTGTATATACATACTGGAATTATTGAATTCACATATTTTTCTCAGGCGGTGACTAATGTAAATAAAATTGTGAATTATGTTCAATTCTTCAACGTCAAAATACTTCTGCAATGTTGGTAAAATAGATCGCAGATTCGATTCTTTCCTGTGGATTAGTATTAAAATGTGGCTTAATTAAACCTAACTTTAGCTGTATAGACTGGTCAAATACAGAAGAATCTGAGAGGCTTTATCTGCAGGCTGTGTATTTAGCACAGTTCGATCACATAAACATAATTTTCTAAATAAAATGCGTCTTTCTTGGATCGGAGTTCAATTTGTAGCTAAAAGACACATTATTTATGAACAAACTCGGTCGTACTAGTCCATACATAAAATTTATAAAATTTAATATACATAAACGAAGCCTTTTAAATTAAACTACAAATGCGTAGCTGAACAAAATATTACAACAGAATGACAGTGTTCCTTATTGGTCTTGATTCACAAAAACCAGGAACAATATTTTTTTATCCAAGCAAACACAAACATAAATTGGACCAGCTTGAAAAAAAATCATTCGGAATAATAAAAAATGATGTAAAAATATTTCCTCAAATAGAATATTATTATCCTTAACAGCGGCAGAAATCGCACAACATGATGAGCGATTTGCACCGCAATCAGAACATATTTCAAAGCCACCAGGTCGGCAACTAGCAACTCATGAAAATTTCAACGAGATAGAGAATAAATTAAACAATAATTGATTGCGCGGGTGGTGATAACAATTCTTTAAATCAAAATTGCGAGCTTGAAGTAAACACCAATCCCATTGTATTTAACCCGACGACGACATACATAACATAATAATAGCCACGCATTGATGCTCGATCTTCATCATCAGAGTACGACGGCAAACCGACTATCGAGGATCAAACCGCACTGGAATATATGGAAATAAAATTTAGATATGTGGCTCGCCTCTAGCAGTCTCGCATTGAACTTGACTGGAAACAAATGGCTGCACTACCCCTATGCAGTCACGAACATTAACCGGCACAGAAATTATGCAGCCGACATTTCCAGTCAAGTTCAAGAAGCGAGACTGCTAGAGTTGAGAGCCGCATATCTACATTTGATTTCCATATATATTCAGTGCGGTTTGATCCTCGAAAGTCAGTTTGCCGTCGTAATCTGATGATGATCATGGAAGGTCGAAACGCGTCAGTGCGTTGCGGCTGGCGGTAGTTTTGTTATGTTCGACGACTGGTTAAATACAATGGAATTGGTGCTTACTTCAAGCTCGCAAACTTGATTTAAAGATATGATAGAGAATAAACGTGAAGAAAAACATGTGTGGGTACAATAGCTAACAACAGGAATCCTGCAGGAAACTCAATCCATGTATACGAGAATAACCAGATCTCGAACATCACTTCGTTACTAGGTAAGAATGATCCGCATATGCACTCATACCCGCAAACACACTCACACACACACATTCGAAACAATGTGAAATTAGCCAAGACGATCGTACGACAGCTGCAAATAAATACAGGTGAAACTGAAAATCTGACTAGTTTTCAATCACCTAAGCAAATGAAAACCTAGAACAGATGCCACTGTAAGATTGCACTTTGTGATGTCAGGTATTGCCTAAGTAAACCAGCCCAAATCCAAAATAAGCATACCCTCAATTATTCATTTCGTTTACTTTTTCTAAATGTATTTGTTTCTTCAAGTTTAAAGGCAATTATATGTAACATATAAAGGCACATTTACAAAAAGGTACTATGCCATGATTTGACACTTCACCTAAAACGCATCATTCATTTTTTTATTCATACATAATGGACCTATATATTTTCTACCTATATATATAGTATACTATAAGTATATATATATATATATATATATATATATATATATATATATATATATATATATATATAGTGTATGTGCATTAGTTCAGCATTGCATAAGATAGTAAATGAAGTTTATCAACAAGATTTATTTCGTCAGTATTGAGAACACATTAATAGAAGTCATCATTGCTTCGGTCGAGATATGAACCCGGAATTATCGTATTTAGTGTTATGTTACTCATCGATTGCACTTAACTGTTAAGTTATAGTCGTAAATTTGAAGGGTTGCATTATCCATCTAACGCAATGACTTTCGAAATGCCAAGCCTGTGAAAGACTCGCGATAAGTCGCATTTAACCAAAATTGAGGATTACAGCAAATTATGAATATCTCTAATAGCCACGTACTGTTTGTTTCGGAGGTCTAATATAAATGAAATCGTTTATTAGGTGTTCCGCACATAATAAGATAATAGTTCAAATAATTCCAGAAGTATAAATCAAAATCAACATGAACAAAAGGTGAAATTGCACATTTGTTTCGTGCTTACGGGCGACTCATCAGTAGGAGCTGGTACTACGCCCTATAACCATTATAAAATTAAATTAAATTTTTTTTTTTAATTGGACCGTCTTGTTTCCTATACGAATGTGTAAACCTGCATTAGTGAAACAAACTTCATATAAAGTCTTCGAAAATGCGACTTCAAAGCCAACTCACTATATAGAATATAAATTCCAAGCCTGTAAATGGTACCAACACAATGACAACTGTGTCAGAACCCGATACCAAAATTAAGGCTGACAAAATGTAAATGGAACGAACAATAGGGTTGCCGAGTCGATACATGGTACTAGTACAATGGATTTCAATGTATACTAAAGATCACCAAAATTGAGAATATTAACTACTTCCTAATAGCTGTTACTAAAGCAAACCAATGCACTCTGTTATGAATCGATATCAGTTATCACAGTTCGCGATAATCATGACATCATTCTATTAAATCTATAATAGTTATATACTGCATAGAAATTGTGCAGCCGACATTTCCAGTCAATTTCAATTTATGCGAGACTTCTAGAGTTGAGAGCCGCATATCTAACTTTGATTTACATATATATTCAATGAGATTTGATCCTCGATAGTCAGTTTTCCGTCGTACTCTGATGATGATCATGGAAGATCGAAACGCGCCAGTGCGTTACCGTTGGCGGTAGCTTTGTTATGTTGTTCGACTACTGGTTAAATACAATGGGATTGATGTTTACTTCAAGCTCGCAAACTTGATTTAAAGAATAGTTACCACCACCCGCGCAATCAATTATTGTTCAGTTATATATTATTCGTTGCGGAGAACTAATAAGAATGCAATTATGTATTAGGTGTTGCTCACCTTGTACCAAGTTAATTCAAATAGAACCAGTAGGATAAACCAAGATCAGCAAATGAACAAAAGTTATAATCTCATGTGAAAATTCGTTTTGTACTTACTGGCGACTCATTTTGATGTGCTGAAGTAATAGGTGTTCAGAAGTAGTTTTAATTCCCAAATTTGATGGAATTTATCATACCTTGAAATCCATTGTGTTAAGTACCATGTACCGACCCGGCAACCACGATGTTGGTAACATTTGCAGACGCACTTTATATTATAATTATTAAGATGGCTTTTAAGTCGCGTTGTCGACGAATCTATAAGAAATCAGCTCTTCTGCTGCATGCATGCACATTCGTATAGGAGATATTAATTTTCAAATTGTCCCACAATCCTCATCTAAATGTATAGTGTTTATAGGGCGTAATACCGACTCCTACTTACAAGTCGCCAGTAAGCACGAAACAAATGTACACATGAGATTTTAATTTCCGCACATTCTGTATTTGGTTTACTCTGCTGGTTATATTTTAACTACTTTTTAACTAGATGCGCAGCACCTAAAACACAGTTAAGAACTTCTATTACTAAGGACATGAGAGTGAAAAATTGAGAAGCCCTCACTACATTGTCCATTTAGGAAGAAACGCGAAGATGTGGCTTAAATATAGTGTGAACGATTCATATATACAAAGAAGTTTTTTATTCACTAGTAATAAGTGATCATTTATGTTTACAAGTCCTATTATTCCACATTCTTCTACCAAATATATAGTGGTTAAAGGGCGTAATACCGGCTCCTACTGATGAGTCGCCAGTAAGCACGAAACGAATGTGTATGAGATTATACTTTCCGTTCATGCTGCCTTTGGTTTATCCTTCTTGTCACAACTGAACTAATTTGTTACTAGGTTCGCAAAACCTAATACATACTTGCATATATATTAGTTCTTCGCAACAAACTGTATTTAACTGTAATATATTGAATTGAATGATGTCATGCTTACCGCGAAATGTGATAACTGATATCGATGAAGGCCAGAGTGCATGGTTTAACTGGAGTAACAGGTGTTCGGAAATTGTTGTAATTCTCAATTTGGGTTAACTTTAGCATAAATTTGTATCCATCAGGTTGGTATCATGTACCGACTCGGAAACCATAGTGTTAGTATCCGTTACTCATCGATTTAAAAAAAGGGTATTAGTTACTAACACAATAGCCATAGTGTTAGTATCCTTTACAGACTCGGTATATATATTATATAGTGTGAGTTAGCATTGAAGTCGTATTGTCGTTGACTTTAGATTATGTTAGCTTCACTATTACAGGTTTACACATTCGTCTAGGAGATTGTACCGTCCTATTATTCCACATTCTTCTACCAAAATATATAGTGGTTAAAGGGCGTAATACCGGCTCCTACTGATGAGTCGCCAGTAAGCACGAAACGAATGTGCATGAGATTATACTTTCAGTTCATGCTGCCTTTGGTTTATCCTTCTGGTCACAACTGAACTAATTTGTTACTAGGTTCGCAAAACCTAATACTTACTTGCATATTTATTAGTTCTTCGCAACAAACAGTATTTAACTGTAATAAAGTTTCATCATTTCACGGTCACGTTTCACGTATAATTTTTTTCAAACGCATTTACACAATGGAACACGTTTTTATAACAAAATAGCAAATGTTATTCAATTAATTGTTACCACCGTCCACCCCAATCATTGTTCATTTAATTCTATTAAAGTTAAATTCAATTCCACGTCCCCAGGTAGCGTTTTGTCTGTTTTATAATGGCAGACTGCGGGTGGTTAGTTAGAACTTTAGGTCCAAATTTATGCTATATAGGTTCTACCTAAAAATGGCTAACAAAAAAGAATTATTTGGTAAATAATTGAAAATTTTGTGTACTATGCGGCAGGATGGCTCAGTGTTTAGAACAACAATAAAGACGAAAACGCTCTATTGCTTAGTTTATATACTGACGAATTGATATATATACATATATATATATATATATATATATATATATATATATAAAATGTAATCAGATTATGCCAAAATATTTCAATTCAAGATCACATTCAAGAGTGGGACAGAGTCTGCCCTATAATGACATTTCGGGGGTGTCTTGATAGAACATTGTTCGAAATGATTTCATATAGGCCACGCCTAAAATAAAGTTAAACCAAAAACGCAAAGCGATATATATATATCGAAAATTTGCATGAAGCGTGCAGACGAGTTTACGCAACTGATTAAAAAAGAGGTCTCCAAATCAAATGTGCCCCGGTTTGAAGCTCAATTCTAAAAATTACTAGACGAGTTCACAATAATTAAGAATTCAGACTACGTGATAATTTTTTTGAAATTATGTTGCGGTGTGTACAATTCAATTGATTCCATGCCGCGTTTTGCGTACGCGGGTAATAGTTGTACACGGGCAGTTACACAAAGATCTGATTCATCACACTTTCCGATTTGTTTTGTATTTGATCGGGTTGAATTCTTCTTTTTTCAACTGAAAATGCGGTTCTATCACATCTTTTTTTACTGGCGACGTTTCGGTGCCTACTTTCCAGCACCATCCTCAGGCAACACAACACTGAACCACAATAGCAGATTTAAGCAAATGTGGTAACCTCGTTCCACAACCATTCTATTTTTATATAATTGACTGAACACTATTTTTAATCATAGAATTTGCCTCAGTAACTAAGCTCAATATATAACTATTTATAATTAGCAGACCTATCTCAAATTCCCGGTATACGTAATCTCATCTCGTATGCAGAATATTGTAGGGGAGAGAGACAGTATCGAACCTTTTGTTATTTGTTATAACTGTATTGCTACTATGTCACGGTAATCAAAATTCAAAAATGATAAAAAAAACTAAAACCTTGAATGTCATATATTGTATTTTATTTAAAGTCGGCAACTCTAATGTATACAATGGTGTATGAGGTATTGCGCACATAGCAACAAATTAGTTCAAATATGGAGCAGCAAGTTACGTAGATGGATGGAGAGTGAATGTCATAGCGACGCTTAGGTGAAAGATTAAAGAGAGAAAGATAGAGATAGTATGGACAACTAACGTTTTTCAAAAAACTAATCGTAAGCACAATGCTAAGTTAATCAACTCATAGAAATAATTGCATAAGACTATTTGCTCATATGACTAAAATAATTCATTATATCTATATACATATATATCTAAATATAATATCGTAACACCTTTATATATATATATATATATATATATATATATATATATATATATATATATATATATATATTTATTTAGAAGAAGGACCATTGTTAATTGTTAAACATGAATATTTTCTATTCTTACTATATATTTATTACGTTAGTCATACCTTATATCAATATATAAAATACATGTCAATATGTATAAAAACATATATATGGATATAAGCAACAGTATGAGTCCAACCTCCCTAATCATATATATATATATATATATATATATATATATATATATATATATATATATATACATTAATAATAAATATTTATTAGGTTTTGCACACCTTATATTAATATATAAAATACATATCAATATGTATAAAAACATATATATATATAAGCAACAGTGTGGGTCCAATATCTTTAATCATATATATACCTTGCAAAGAATGTAATCTCAGGTATATAGGCGAAACCAT
Source organism: Eudiplozoon nipponicum (assembly GCA_029291075.1). Taxonomy (NCBI): domain Eukaryota; kingdom Metazoa; phylum Platyhelminthes; class Monogenea; order Mazocraeidea; family Diplozoidae; genus Eudiplozoon; species Eudiplozoon nipponicum. The sequence goes on from JAQBSW010003962.1 coordinate 49,217, forward strand.
GCGACCTATAAAGGTTCGTAGTGGTGAACACAAGACAGCCTGCAAACATGGACACATTCAAAGATCAGACCTAGCTAGGCATTCGAAGGAAACGGGTCATGAAATAGACTGGGAAGGATGTAAACGCATCGCGTTATGAAACCGCAACAGATTAACTAGACTAATTAGAGAGTCAATTGAAATAAAATCAGGAAAAGGTGTAATGAATGTAACATCGGTAGAAAAATCATTGGGCCCAATATTTAATGAAGCATTTTCTACGGTCAGAAAACGGGAGGCTGCGGAACCTGAATTAAGTGGGAACCTAAGAAAAAAAAACCTCGATTACAGAGAACTGATTGCGAATGAACTGTACCAATATCAATTCCTATATACTTATCTTTCTCAATAATAATGTTCCAGAAGAGGGTATACAGATTTAGCAAGGGTTAGTAGATAGGACATTAGATAAGAGACTGTTGCTTATATTTTATATATTTATGTAAGGTAGGAATATATTAATAAATGAATAATACGTTAGCCCTAGAGAAGATATCCATTATTAACAGCTATAATGTATCCATTTAAGAGAAATTCAAAATGAGATAGATAGACGGATATATAGGTAGGCCTATCGGTAGATAAATAGGTTTATTATATATATATATATATATAAACGGACATTAATCATTTTATACATTACCATTAAAATTAAATATTTATTTAAGATGGTTAAAAAAAATAATAAAAAAAATAAATATATATACATATATACACATATATATAATTATATATACAAGACATTTAACTCACACTGTTGCTTATATTTATATATATGTTTTTATACATATTTATATGTATTTTATATATTTATATAAGGTGTGAATAAATAAATATACAATTTGATTAATTGGTAAAAAAACAGCAAGAAAAGAGAAAAATAATAATTTATTAGAAATATGTATACGTATATATATATATATATATATATATATATATATATATATATGATTAAAATATTGGACCCACACTATTTGCTTATATATATATATATATATATATATATATATGTTTTTATATACATATTGATTATGTATTTTATATATTAATATAAGGTGTGCATAACCTAATAAATATTTATTCCTATGTATATATATATATATATATATATATATATAGGAATGTTGGACTCATACTGTTGCTTATATTCCATATATATGTTTTTATACATATTGGCATGTATTTTATATATTGATATAAGGTGTGACTAACTGTAATAAATATATAGTAAGAATAGAAAATATTCATGTTTTACAATTAACAATGGTCCTTCTTCTAAGTATATATATATATATATATATATATATATATATATAAAGGTGCTACGATATTATATTTAGATATATATGTATATAGATATAATGAATTATTTTAGTCATATGAGCAAATATTCTTATGCAATTATTTCTAAGAGTTGATTAACTTCGCATTGTGCTTACGATTAGTTTTTGAAAAACGTTAGTTGTCCATACTATCTCTACCTTTCTCTCTTTAATCTTTCACCTAAGCGTCGCTATGACATTCACTCTCCATCCATCTACGTAACTTGCTGCTCCATATTTGAACTAATTTGTTGCTATGTGCGCAATACCTCATACACCATTGTATACATTAGAGTTCCCGGCTTTAAATAAAATACAGTATATGACAGTCAAGGTTTTTGTTTTATCAGTTTTGAATTTTGATTACCGTGACATAGTAGCAATACAGTTATAACAAATAACAAAAGGTTCGATACTGTCTCTCTCCCCTACAACATTCTGCATACGAGATGAGATTATGTATACCGGGAATTTGAGATAGCTGAGGTAAGGATTGGTCTGCTAATTACAAATAGTTATATATTGAGTTTAGTTACTGAGACAAATTCTATGATTAAAACTAGTGTTGAGTCAAAAATATATAAATAGAATGGTTTTGGAACGAGGTTACCACATTTGCTTAAATCTGCTATTGTGAGTATTGTACTGTGGTATGGAGCTTGGCCTGAGGATGGTGCTGGAAGTCAGGCACCGAAACGTCGCCAGTAAACAAAGATGTGATAGAACCGCATTTCCATTGGAACGAATACAAACTCAACCCGATCAAAGCCAAAACAAAATTGGAAATTGCGATCAATCGCATCTTTGTGAAACTGTCCGTGCAAAGCTACTACCCGCGTACGTAAAACGCGGAATTGGGAAATATGAAGCTGGCACTCCGAAAACACACTTTAAAAAATACTTCATTTAAACCATTACCCAGAAAATATCTGAACTTCCCACCTTACTTAGAAAAGCGCTTTTGTCAGCAAAACGTGTCCTTGTTTCCTTTACTTCATATGAATATAAAAGGAGAGGTCAGCGTTGATTATGATTTCTGGCATTGATTTTAATATATATATTTAGGCGTGCCGCATAAATTCGGGTATTCACGGGGATCCATTCAGTTAAACAAGTTCAGGAGCTAAGGACAATACCGACGCTCCATTTACCAGCTTGAGAAAAGTCCGTTGATACAGAGATTTGAAGCCGATAGCGCGTAGATAGGGAGGATGCATTCAGTTCTGTACTGCTCGTAGGATCCTCTATTATTATTTCAGATAAGCATCATATATCGATTTTAACATTTTCCAACGTACGTGTAAGAACTCCTTGTCCATTTCGTTTGAATGTTCGCACATTAAATGCTCTGTCGTTAAAACCGAAACTTGGTTTAATGAAGGGTAACTAATATTGGTAATGCAATATTGATCTCAGTGATGTGATCAACACTCATCATATTCGTGGCATATAAAATTACCTTAGTTTTAAATGGAAACAAGGAAAGAAGAAAAAGAGGCACAATCGGATATGAAGGTGGCTGCAATTGCCTGATTGCGCTTGTCAATCCTGCACGACTCAGCAGATGAGGCGACATTTTTTTACCCTTCGTGACGGCCGTTACAGTATGAATTCATTATACTTGGTATTGTTCATGGTTATATGTGGGCTGTAGAATAACATTAAGTAGCCCATTATTAGTTTGGTTGGAACAAAAATTGATTGCGCGGGTGGTGGCAAAAAATCTTTAAATCAAGTTTCTGAGCTTGTAGTAAACACCAATCCCATTGCATTTAACCAGTCTTCGAACAAAATAGCGACTGGCGGCAGTTTTGCTATGTTGTTCGACGACTGGTTAAATGCAATAGGATTGATGTTTACTTCAAGCTCGCAAACTTGATTTAAAGAATTAGTTTGGATGTTTTGTATTCGGAGTTTTCATTCTTTTAGATAGTCGGCCAATCAAGGCTGCTAAACACTATCTGCTCAGAGGCTAGTAGCCGAAATTTCATACAGCAGCCGAAACTGGCCCTTCGCGTCCGGCTCGCTTGCTCTCATTCCGTCACTAATCTTTTAACACTAGGTGTTATTGCGTAGTTAGGCAAAACTCGAAGCCTCACATGACACGGGATGATGGTTGCGTCCCAATAGAGCCGGCAAGGTTCATGCTACCATTCGCAGGCTGACTAGCTTGAGTCTGCCGGTTGTCAGGCCAGAAATTTCTATGGAACGCGTGTTACTAGTAGTTGGATTCTACTTTGTGATATGCCATACTTTTAGCCGATCAAACTGGTTAAAGAAAGACATGTAAAATCGCTAAGGTTAATTAATGTCATGATAAATAGTGAAAAGTGTGTAATAAACTTGTTAATAGGATAAGGGGATAAAATTAATTGAAGGTTAGACTACTTATAAGGATTATCTACAGAAAGTTAATCATGGTAATATTGTAAGTAAAGTCGATATTTAAAAAAGTCTTGTACACTATAATAGACCTTTGTTAACAGATAAAATGAGATAAAAAGATAAATACATTGGTTGCTCGGATTGTGATAATAATGCGACTTTAAAGCCAACAGATTATATGTATATATAATATGTACCAACCATAATTTTGGTATAATTAAATGGACATTTGTTGCGCCGGCGGTAATAACAGTTAGTTGAATCTAAGGTTACGATTCTGATGTAAACACGTGCCCTATTGTGTACATACATTTGACAGTATAAACTAAGCATTGTACAATGTACAAATGTCAATTAATCCAACAGACCGGTTTCGTCCTTATTGGGAACTTATCACGTCCTTTACAGAATTTGGCGCGTACTGGGCTTGAACCTGGGCACGTCTGCTTAGGAATCTTTTGCTCCAACCACCGAGCCACTCTGCCGCATACTACACACAATTTTCAGTTATATGCTAACTGATGTTTCTTGGCTAGTCTTTCCTTTAGATGGAGCCTATATAACATACTTTTAGATCTAAAGTTCAGACTGGTGTTGGTAATCTTTACGGTATTATAGGTGAGAGCAGCATGTCTGATTTCTATACCTTTTATATGAATCTTCTTTTTCTCCTCATTAGTCAGTTTGCTGTCGTGCACTGTTAATGGTAAGGGAAGGTAGAAACACTTTTGTAAGTATGGCTGATGGTAGTTTAGCCATGGAGTGCGATTGGTTAGATAAAATGGGATTTATGATCATCTCAAGCCTGAAATTTTTTACATTTCTTATAACTTGTCTAAAATTCTTTGAAAAAGGATTTTCAAAACTGAAAACCGAAACGTTATGAACTAAAACATTGACGGATCTACAGAGGTCTTTGTGAAAGGCAGATCTTGTAAAATCAAAGTTTCTTAATTTGTATTTTTAAATTAATAAATGGTAAAACTAGGTGTCTCGTTCGCATCACAATGGTGGGTTATAACCTCAAATTGAGATATTGTTGTTTTTACTATTTACTTTTATTCGAGTTTAGCATTTATTGATTGAGCAGACTATCTAATCTGATCATTAGTAATTTGTAGAAGCAGATGTCTTGTACACATTAAGCTTGAAGTGAGTTCGTAAGCTTATAAATACGCCATTGGTAATTTTATTTACATTTGATTACCTTAACATTCAAAGTAGCCAGACTGCAACATTATCCGGTTCAACGCCCAGTATCTCCAATAATGAGGCACCCAACAATTCTGAGTCCGTGAGCGTGCAAAGCCTAATTACCAAAATCAATATGGAGTGCAACAGTTATAATAAATTTGTCACCGGTTCTACATCAGGCTGTCCGCGGCGTATACTGGTGACACCACATTTTATACTTGCTAGCGAATGGACCTCGTTCAAGGTGTTGGTGCAATCTAGAGACGACCAAGTTAGTTAGACTATAATAAATAGCTATATACATACATATATATATATATATATATATATATATATTTGTTAAGATTAAGCATGAAACTAGTTACAACATAACATTTTTTACGTATCATATTATATCATATATATATATATATATATATATATATATATATATATATATATATATATATATAGCTTCACGGCAAGTTTTTTTAAAAATATTTGTTGTCTATATATACTGAATATTTATTGAGGTAGAAAAGACAATCCATCAAGTACATCAGTTTCCTATTTATTGGGATCTCGTAAACATGCAGAATTTGTTGCAACCGGTGGACATTTGCTTATGAGTCTTGCAGTCATTCCACTGCGCCACATTTACAGCACAATGCATGCAATTATCAGTCATTCAACAACTTATGTTTGTGGTTAGTCTTTTTTTTTAGGTGGAGCGAGTATATATTATCAAGATTTGCGTTGTCTAAGAACGTTCTCATATAATTACTGCTATATTTTTGATTGAATTGCGTTTGACTGGGTTGAATTTTTCCATAGCTTCTGGAGAGTCTATGCGGTCTTTTGTTGCTACAACTATCTTTCTACCTCTTAAACATCTTGGAAGTGTATTTAAGGAAATTATTAGAATTCGCACTATACCCAATAAAATTCGGAATTTTTGCGTAAAATTTGGTTGTATTCTAACGCCGTAAACTTCAGATTTGAATTTGTAATTTATCTGACCACAATATGGCTCGACTGCTACTCCTGCAGTTCCATTGATTGTTCGGTTGGATAGGTAGCCTGTCGTGGATTTATATGTGATCTAATCAATGCAATTTGCTTTCCATAACACGGTCCGAAGGTGATAATGAATCGTTGAGCGGTCAAATGGAACGCTTTGACTAGTTTATTTGCTCTTATTTGGTACATTTGGACGCTTGTCTGGCAATGCACTGGAACCAACCGGGGTTAATACATAGATTTGAAAAGCTATTTTGGCGCTGACAGCTATAATATGATATCATCTTTTTTCGCCGCAGCATAAAATAAGACCGACGGTATACTTGACACGATGGACTTGCATTGCGAATTAGGCTGGTAATACGTCATTTTTTGAGGCAACAGACTTTACTGAATGTGCAATCAATGGCCTTTTAAAGGTTTCTTTTAAATTTTCAACAGGACACCATTGTCAACGTATTCGAGGGCAGCATATAGGCCACAACTACATATGTCCACGCTAGAAAGTGTTGTAATGACGTAAGCAGATTGCATCCACAAAATTTTTCAAGCTGAAGCAATGAAATATTCGGACACCGAAGCAAATCGCAGAATACTTGGAAAGAACCGTTTTACCATGTTTCAGATAATCGTACAATTTTGGTCTGGGCGCCATCGTAAAGCAATGCTTTCCAATAAATAGAATGCGACATTCAATCGGAAACAACAAAGTAGTCTTGATCAGTAACGTCGGTCATCCACTGATACCGGTTGTGTAGGTAAAATGGACGATGAAGTACAATAGTGTTGCCTATGTATTTTGTTTCCGGTGGGAACCGTGCCCGGGTTGCCCTAGTGTGCTTCTCTCTTTCACTAAGAGTATCGATGTGAGGGTAATAGTAATGACGACGTTTGTTGTCGCATATGAGAAATTGATACCATGATAGTTGACCTGCTTGTTAATAGCACATTTCTTGTGGATGAGTGTCACAGGGAAACTGCATACTTTTGGACGGATTCCTTCTTCCGTATTGCAGCAATAAGCATGTGCGGATTGGTCTGAACTCCTATTCAATGAGCTTGAAAAATTCATAAAAGTGGTTATTGATTCCGGCGTGTTTGCTTTCCCTCATGAGTCAGCAGGTCTGCCACTGCATCAAATGTAGGAGTAGTGCGGAGCAACTCGTAAAAAGTTTGTAGATTGACTTAATTTCTTATTGTCCTGTTTGAATTTTACTGATGAACTGTGCGTAAGATCATGAAGGCACCTGATCATATATAGGATCCTAGCATAAAATTTGAAGAAGTTGTTACGTTTCTAATCAGTGCCGAGCTTTATTCGCTGCAAATCTAGCAGCATTTTGCGGAGATTACAAGCTGTGATGCTATAACCTCCTGGTTGGGCAGTTCATGACGCGTGATAAACAGCTTCTTAGGTTTTTTTCGTCGTAACAGAGGTCGAGGCTTACTTAAGCTTTTCATTCATGATTGTTTATTTTTACACACATTTATATTCACACCGTTCGTATACTAGCATGTTTTGCTTTGTCTTTTAGCATGTATATCTGTATTATATGATGAATAAAGCCTAATATTTTAGGTGACTCTTTCTTCTGATATTCGACTCAATCTGCCCGTTTGCTGTGCTTGTTACTGTGATTCAGAACAATTTATTCATCATATAACCCAATCATGGAACGCCTACTCAGACCAGAAAGATTTGATGTTGAACCTAGTGCACCAGATGCAGCAAAACAATGGAATCATTGGTATCGTACATTCTGTGGTCTCCTGAAATCAGTCGAATCCATGAATCCGGATAAATTAGACACTCTTATTTCCTACGTCTCTCCTAACGTATATGAACACATCGTTGACTGCGATACGTATGATAATGCTATCAAAACTCTAATGAATCTCTATGTCAGACCGAAAAATGAAGTCTTTGTTCGTCATATACTCGCGAATACTAAACAAGAAAATGGACAAACATTGGATCAATTTGTTCAGATTCTGAAATCGTTAGCTAGGGAGTGCAATTTCAAACCAACTACGGCCGAGGAAAATCGAGACGATGCTCTGCGCGATGCCTTCATTAATGGAATCCAGTCCAATTCAATCAGACAACGTCTCTTAGAACACAACTCACTTAATTTTCAAGCGGCTTTTGATCAAGCACGTGGTCTCGAAATGGCGGAAAAGCAATCATTATCATATCAAAACTTTTTGAATTCTGCAAACACTGCAACGGTTCAGCCACTCAGTCCTTCATCAACCTCCGATAAATCTACAGATAATCTTGTTGCTGCTGTTAAACAAAAATGTGACTTTTGTGGGTACGATTATCATTTAAGATGGAAATGTCCGGCCAGAAACGCTTTCTGTAAAAGTTGTGGAAACAAAGGACATTTTCAAAAGGTATGCCGCTCTAAGAATCACCGCCCAGTGGTTTCGACGCTTCATCCTACCATATCTGCAACTGTATTAGCTGCTGCTCCTGATTGTCTCACCAAATGTGTAATAAATCTAGAAGTCAATAACATAAATTGTCATGCTCTCGTTGATACAGGCAGTTCCTGTAGTTATGTTTCAGAAGCCTTCGTTTTGAAAAATAATTGGAAAATTCACTCCTCACGAGAAACAATAACCATGGCGTCTAGCTCACTATCGAGTCATACCAAAAATAATTGGAAAATTCACTCCTCACGAGAAACAATAACCATGGCGTCTAGCTCATTATCGAGTCATACCAAAGGTCATTGTTTTGTGTCGATTCAATACAAATCATGTGTTTATAAAAATATCAAGCTATCTATACTTTCTGATCTTTGTACTGACGTACTCCTCGGTCATGACTTCCTTGGATTGCATAAAAGTGTAAATATCTCTTTTGGTGGTCATAAATCGTCATTCACCGTCTGTTTACTGAAACCTGCATCTGTTACGTCCCCGCCTCTTTTCCACCATTTAACTGCTAACTGGAGGCCTATTGCTACGAAATCAAGAAGGTACAATCGAATGGATGAAATATTTATCCGGGATGAAATAAACAGATTAGTTTCTGATGGCATTATCGAACCTGGTATCGAATGAGAATCACAAGAAACGTATGGTTGTGGACTACAGCCAAACGGTCAACAAATTCACACTCTTAGACGCCTATCCTTTGCCGAAAATAGACCAAATGGCTGAAACCATTTCAAAATATCATATATTCAGCACTTTGGATCTCAAAAGCGCTTACCACCAAATACCTATCCAAGAACATGAAAAGGTATTTACTGCTTTCGAAGCGTGTGGACGCTTGTTTCAATTCCGTCGCATTCCCTTCGGAGTGACGAATGGTGTCTCATGTTTCCAAAGAACTATGGATCATATAATCGCACAGGAACATCTCACAGATACATTTGTCTATGTGGACAATGTGACAGTTTGCGGGAGAGATACGCTTGAACACGAAACAAATCTCAACAAATTTCTTAATGCCGCTAAAAAATATGGATTGACCTTAAATGAATAAAAGAGCATTTTCGCAGCTAAAGAAATTACTCTCCTTGGTTTTCAAATATCGAATGGAAAAATTAAACCTGATCCTGACCGATTAAAGATCTCCCACCACCGTCGAATGTGCAATCGCAACAAAGAATTGTGGGATTTTTCGCTTATTATTCACCGTGGATCTCCAACTTCTCCGATAAAATTCACTCACTCGTTCATAATCGAACTTTTCCTTTTCCCGTCTCTGTGAAACAAAATTTCGATGATCTTAAAAAAGAATTAGCCGTAGCAACTCTAGCTTCTATTCGTTGTGATATTCCGTTTGTCGTCGAAACCGATGCTTTGGACGTAGCTATTGCTGCCACTTTGAACCAATATTGAAGATCCGTGGCGTTTTTCTCTCGGACGTTGACGCCATCTGAAAAACATCACTCAGCTGTTGAAAAAGAAGCCTATGCCGTGGTTGAAGCTATTCGAAAATGAAGGCATTTGCTTTTGGGTAATCATTTCAAACTTGTCATTGATCTGTTTCCTTTATTTTTGGCAATCAAAATCGGGGAAGAGTGAAGAAAGATAAAATTTTGCGCTGGAAAATGGAATTATCACCTTACAGCTTCGATGTTGTCTATAGACCCGGAAAAGATAACAAAGCAGCAGATGCACTAAGTCGATCCTGTTGTGGTGCGCTTCTAAATGGACTGGATTTAAAACAAATACATGATTCTCTTTGTCATCCTGGAATTTCTCGTATGCTCCACTTTGTGAAATCTCGTAATTTACCATATTCTATTGATGAAATTCGAAAAATGACCTTGAGTTGTGAAGTGTGCTCTGAAATCAAACCCAGATTTCCTTCAGCAATTCAAGGCCAATTAATCAAAGCTACCCAACCGTTTGAGCGGTTATCTATGGATTTTAAAGGACCTCTTCTTCATCAACTCGTAATCGTTATCTACTGACGGTCATCGATGAATATTCTCGATTTCCCTTTGCATTTGCTTGTCGTGACCTTAGCAGTCACACCGTCATACTTCACCTGTGTCAAATATTCGCAATGTTTGGGATGCCTTCGTACATTCACTCAGACAGAGGTTCTTCCTTCATGTCGACCGAGGTACAAAATTTTCTTCGGGAAAAAGGTATAGCTTCGAGTAGAACGACTCCTTATAATCCCAAAGGAAATGGACAGGTAGAAAGAACGAATGGTACCTTATGGAAATCGATCCTTCTCAGATCAAAAAGGCTTTCAGTTGAAAACTAGGAATGCGTGCTGCTGGACGCATTACATTCAATCCGTTCATTATTGTGCACATCTACCAACGAAACTCCTCACGAGCGTCTTTTTCGACACAATAGAAGGTCGACTTTTGGTACCACACTCCCAACCTGGCTTACTGTTCCTGGCAAAGTTTTACTCAAGAAGAATGCTAGAGTTTCTAAATATGACCCCTCTGTGGAAGAAGTTGAACTAATTCATTGCAATCCTAACTATGCGCATGTTCGTTTTCCTGATGGAAGAGAAGATACAGTATCTATCCGTCAATTAGCCCCGAAAGGCTCCGACGCACTGATGAATGAAGCTGGAACTAATATGGGACTCCGTGAAAATGAACCGGTTGTTGCTGATGAACAAACCTCCTATAATGACGATACCGATAATGATAATGTTAAGGCAAATGGTGAATCTACGGATAACTCAAATGCTCGTGACCTATCAGAGAATCTCGAAAACCTTATCAATCAACAACAACGTGTTCATCCTTATAACTTACGAAGTGGAAATGTTTAAATACTATGTTTTCTCAATCCTCTTTGAATTGTTACTATAACAGTCTTGTTCCGACTCTGACGCTACGCTACAAATCGCAGTGGAGGAGAATGATATGATTGTTTATTTGTATACACATTTATATTCACACCGTTCGTATACTAACATGTTTTGCTTTGTCTTTTAGCATCCATATCTGCATTATATGATGAATAAAGCCTAATATTTTAGGCAACTCTTTCTTCTGGTTTCCGACTCAATCTGCCCGTTTGCTGTGTTTGTTACTGTGATTCAGAACACTTTCCTAGTGTTGTTTTGTTCGCTATTGCCTGTGGTTCTAAGTGACCCAACAGATGCATAGGCGTCTCCGGATGCACGCTGCACATTTCAGTCTGTTTTCGGTGAACGTGTTCTTGAACAGAATGCCACGACTTCTTGTTGCGCAATTTCAGTCGGCGTCTGGCAGCTGGATGTCTGCGGTCAGATCCAGTTCATGAACTAGTAGACCGTGCTTCGTATGGCCTAGCGTGCTGTTAAAATGACAACCTTTGTATTCGTACCTGAATGCGATCGATCTGCGTCCAACAGCATGCCAATGTTCAATTCGCGTAGTTTACTTAGTCATGTCTTGTAGCATGGAGGCCGCCTGTTTTGCTAAATAAATGAGTTTAGCTCGACCGGATTAGAGCTGATGACATGATTGAAGTGATTGATGTCGTTCTAACAGCTATTTTTAGTCTGTGACAATCTTTCTACAGCTGTGTTTCTTGCGCACAGCTTATGCGTAGTTGTGCGTTGAAATCACGGGCAATCGTTTGAATTTTCGATTAATGCTCAAGGTCAAAAGCCGAGTTTGATAGCTTTTGCAGGTAGCCTTTTTAGTACCGAAATTACTACCAGAATTAAGTTGCTTATGCGAAACCTCGCATGAAGGCTTCGTCTGTAAGTTAAATAGCAACCTACTTGGTTGGATCACTCCCGCATTTGGACGAGAGAATAATTGTCTCCTTTGCGCTAGGCGTTTGTTCTGCTCCACTAAAATGGATGTGGTGTTATAAGTCCTCCTCTTGCGACGTATACCTGACGTTTGTGCATTTGTTCGCGGATTATTTGAGTTTTATCGTAGAAATAGCTAGGCCTATCAGGCCTTGACGTACTTTTTGATAGCATATTTTAAGTTATGACCTTATTTTTTACTCTTCTACAAACTGATCCATCTCCAGAAGCGTATAACGAGCCTTTCGTCCTTGGGGACGTAATTTAAGACACATCTTTATTAGCCTGTTTTTGCCAATCTCATCGGCAAGATGTAGAAAAATGACTTTTTTCCTAATCTTCACGTTCATTCATGGGCAAGGAATTTACTCAAAGTAGTAAGGTATTCTTTCTCTCACTGCCCCCCTTCTCTCTCTCTCTCTCTCGTAAATCTCACTAATAATTTGTCTAAATTCATTTATATACTTTTTTCACTCCTTATGGTTATATGGCAGTGAAACTTTTGTATGGCTGGTTATGATAATGATGATGACCGGTTGATTCGAATTATGTTATTTGAAATGGCATTTCTATGTTCCAAAGTGATTCGATTATATTGCTTATTTATATTGTTTGTTTTATCATACACGCGCTATTGTTATGTATAGTTAAAAGTTTCTGTTTGTACAGTTGTTCTCAGCATGTGGTATTATCGTGTTGTTGTTTTTTTGTCAAATAGGTCAAATTTAAGGTTTTTCTTCTAAAAAAATTATTTCAATATTAAAATGTAGATTGCGATTATCGCGTCGGCGAATTGTATTTACGATTCTGGCAGTTTTACTGATACCGACCCCACCAACTGGATTGGCGGGCGACCTGCCGGAGAGAATTTGGGCACGCAGACTATGGTCACCATTCGGTTGACTAGTGTAAGCTCTGGTGCCTGCTTATTCACGTTTAGGTATGTGTTTTTAAACATCGTATTGATATTTTTTTGAAATTTACCCGCAACTCTAATTTATGTGATTTTTTCATACCCTCCATATTAAGCTCAATCTTCAGTATTGACTTATCTTTTAAAACGAGTCCTTAAATGATGAATTAACAGTAAAGCACTCCTTTTTGGAAATTCTAGGGATGTGCTTGAGTCTTGGCATACGCGTACAATTCTCTCTTCAATTTACAGTAAAAGTCCATTTTTATTTTGCATTGGCTAGTGAATCCAATTCATTTACCTATGTGATTGTATGCCAGAAGGCAATTGAGCGTGATCTGTGACGAATACTCATTTTATTGCTAGTTTTTGCGCTGTTTCTACGGATATGTTTAAACCAGGGTTTTCTTAATTTACAGCGCAATGAACGAGAGGGGTTTGTCTTGTCAAAATTATCCGTCTGGAATGTCGTCATCTATCTTGGCCAGTTACTTTGGTGAGCACGGGAGATCTTTTGAGTCCTGTGCTTCGTTTTATCTTCCACCTCAAAAGTTTTGTTTTTTTATTCAAAAATTTAATGGTTGACTTTTTTAAGTCTACCAACTCATTTAACTTACATTCTTGCTGCTGACTTATTTGAAGGATGTAACGGTAAGCACGAAATGAATGTGCATGAGATTATACTTTCCGTTCATGATGCCTTTGGTTTATCATTCTGGTCACAACTGAACTAATTTGTTACTAGGTTCGCAACACCTAATACATACTTTCATAGATATTAGCTCTTCGCAACAAACAGAATTTAACTCTAATATATTGAATTGAATGATGTTATGCTTACCGCGAAATGTGATAACTGATATCGATCAAGGCCAGAGTGTACGGAGTTACTGGAGTAACAGGTGTTCAGAAATTGTTGTAATTCTCAATTTCGGTGAACTTTAGCATAAATTGATATCTATCAGGTTGGTATCATTTACCGACTCGGAAACCATAGTGTTAGTACAATGTACCTTTTCGGTACAATAATGTTGGTATCGGTTACTAACACAATAGCCATAGTGTTAGTATCCTTTACAGACTCGGTATATATATTATATAGCGTGAGTTAGCGTTGAAGTTGTATTGTCGTAGACTTTATATGATGTTAGCTTCACTATTGCAGGTTTACACATTCGTCTAGGAGATTGTACCGTCCTATTATTCCACATTCTTTGACCAAATATATAGTGGTTAAAGGGCGTAATACCGGCTCCTACTGATGAGTCGCCAGTAAGCACGAAACGAATGTGCATGAGATAATACTTTCCGTTCATGCTGCCTTTGGTTTATCCTTCTGGTCACAACTGAACTAATTTGTTACTAGGTTCCCAACACCTAATACATACTGGCATATATATTTCTTCTTCGCAAAAAACAGTATTTAAATGTAACAGTATTGTTTATGGCACTTGTTATTCGAATATTGCCAGTCCTGTCCATACAACTGAAGCTTTTGATCACTTTTCTTGTGCGGGACAATTGATAGCACTTGTAGGTCGGTAAAACTTGAATCCTTTACATTTCCAAGTGCACCGATATTTGGCCTTGATTGATGGGTTCTCGCTTTTCCCTTCCTTTTGAAGCCTTCCATCAGCTGCTTGTCTGAAAATGACATTGGAACCAGATTTCTCGATTTTTTACTGTGAAGGTTTACTAACGTTACCAGAAACAGTCTTCTTCTCTAAATCAAGTTTGCGAGCTTGAAGTGAACACCAATCCCATTGTATTTAACCATTCGTCGAGCAACATAACAAAACTACCGCCATTCGCAACGCTCAGACGCGTTTCGACCTTCCATCATCATCATCATCAGAGTACGATGGCAAACTGATTAGCGAGGATCAAACCAAGCTGCATATATATGGAAAGCAAAATTAGATATGTGGCTCTACTACTTGAGGTTAGAGCGTGCGGTTTGATCCTCGCCAGTCAGTTTGCCGTCGTACTCTGATGATGATCATGGAAGGTCGAAACGCGTCAGTGCGTTGCGGCTGGCGGTAGTTTTGTTATTTTATTCGACGAATGTTTAAATACAATGGGATTGGTGTTTACTTCAAGCTCGCAAACTTGATTTAAAGAAGTGTTACCACTACCCGCGCAATCAATTTTCGTTTAAACAGTCAACTTGTTGAGTCGTTTGTTTTTTTAAACCACCAATCTATTAATTAAGACTTTTGAAAACGTGACTTTTACTTCGAATATTGGTACTGCGCTTTTGCATTAGCGATGCCTTATAACGCATATTTGTCTCCTTGTGAGTATCCTGTGTTAACGAATCCCTCTTTTGTATTTGCCGACCTAACCCTGATTGTGGTATAATAGAGCGTTGCGATATTACGTGACCTATTTACTGGGTATTCACGATGTCGCTTTAGTGCTAGTGTTATGAAGGTAAGTTCCTGGTCGCAATTATGCCTGTGTGTCATTAGACACGTGGTATAGGAATATAAGCTCAACATGATCATTCACAATTGATATTGTGGGTGCGTTCAACGTTAGTCATGGCGGATATTTGCGTAACATTTGACTTTCATTGTTCTCGGCTTGCACAATTTAACGCAATTTGGTTTTTATCAATGCACTCTTGCTATGAAGAACAAACATGCGTACTTGTGTAAGTTATGGTAATTAAAAAAAACTATTTATTGCGCGTTTGGCGATGAAAATTCTTGACATCATCTTTGCGAACAACAGGTAAGCAGCAATCGCAATTATTTAACCTGTCACCAAACAGCAAAACTTCCACCATTCTCACACATTGACGCTTTTAGACTTTCCATGATCATAAGCATATCGCAACAGCAAACTGTGTAATGAGAATCAAAGCCATATTGCTCTGATCCATAGTAGTCTCATGTACATTGTTCCGACTGACGGTTGTTCTGCTAAATTGTGCAACCTGTAATAAACAACTTAAATGGTGTTTATGTGCAGCTTGACAACTCGATTTGAGGAGCCATAGAGGTGACATGCCAATATCGATAAATCATTTTAGATTTTCGTTTTTACGTTTAACTTTTATGAGTTTACGAGCCAGTATTCCATTTTTATCAAGAACAAATCTTTAATATCTGCTTGGCTAGTTTGCTTCGTTGCTTCGTTGCTTCGTAAAGTGATGTTTAGTAGTCTCGAAATAAATTGGCAATTCACACGTTTCATTAACGTGTTTTTCCTCCTAATAAAAATATACAGCATATATATACATACATATATACAAACTATATATATATATATATATATATATATATATATATATATATATATATATATATATAGGAGGATCTAATGAAGTGTGTACGAATGAAAGGTTTTTCTTCTTTACTGGGAACTATTAAGTTTAAATCGAGGAACCGTTTTCAGTATTTAGCTGTTTTTTTATTGCTTTTGAAAATAGTATTCCGGCGGCGAGCATTGATGACCTGCGAGCACATCTCTCCTGTCAGTTGATATTCAGCCCTGGAGTTCAGCTAAATGACACCGTAGTTCAAAGATTTATTCGTGTTTTCCAACAAACAATTGCGGAAAATGGTATTTCTCCAGCTCTGCCTCCAGACACGGTATATTTTTGATCCTTATAATGTATTAAATTTTTTTAACTTTTAACATCATTTTGTAGGCATAATTAAAAGTTGCATAATCGTATGATGTGATATTTCCTTGTTGCAATGGTCTATATGTAGTTATATATTCTTTGTTGCGAAGGTAATATATATGAAATGATTTACTATTTATTGCGTACCTACTAACAAATTAGTTTAACAAGGTCCAGAAGAGTATGCCAAAGTCAGCAGGAACGAAATTTATCTCATGTACGAAAGTGTTTCGTGCTTATTTGCGAAATATGTATATGTATATATATATATATATATATATATATATATATATATATATATATATTATGTATGTATGTATGTATGTGTGTATGTATGTATGTATGTATGTATGTATGTATGTATGTAATCATCATCATGTCCAGCCACACAAAAAGTCAAGTGACTAATGTTTCACTGCCATATAACCATAAGGAGTGAAAAAAAGTATATAAGTGAATTTAGACAAAATAATATTGAGATTTATGAGTGAGAGAGAGAGAGGGGTAGAGAGAGAAGGAATACCTTGCTACTATGAGTAAATTTATCAGGTTAACTTACAGAAATGAGGCAAACTAAACCTCTCCACAACACCATTATGGCCAAGTTAACATTTTGGCAAGGCGACATCAGCAATACAGCTTCCTTGCGGATTTCACTGTATCACGTCATAAACAAACCAAACCTCGCAGCTAACTTTGCCCTACTAAGAAAAGAAAGTTACGAAGATGATTCTACTAGACATCTGCAACAAGATCGCCACTGAGCTCGATTCGCTGCCATATCGCTAAGGGTTTCTAACCAAGAACTGTGATGCGCACGAGGACCCCATCCCGGCAGACGAGTGGGTCCTATACTACCCAATTTGGATGTAAGTGACTTTAATTGTTTCTGCCATGTCAAAATCTGCCCACCTTGTTTCTTACGCCAATTTGGTGCTGGATGAGAGAACAGAGCTCTATTGGGCAATCGAAATGAGGGCATACGCAAAACGTGATCGAGCCAACGAAGTTGATGGAGCCTTATTTGTTTTTCTAACGACGAGCACTTATTGTCAGATCCAAAAATACGTCTACGGATGTCAACGTTAGTTATTCGTTGTTGGTAACCAACATGTGCTATACTTCTTAAACAACGATGATCGAATGCCTGTAAGCGTCTCAGATCATCAACTCTAAGAGGCCAAGTTTCACTAGCGTATAGTAAGACTGCGCATACAGATGCATTGTAAACACGATCTTTAAGGCAAAGTGAAATATTGGCGTTTCTCCATAAATGACGAAGGTTTGAGAAAGCTACTTTAGCTTTCGCGATCCGTATTCTCACCTCGTCGGACATATTGCCTACGTTATTGATAGAGCTCCCAAGATATGTAAACCTGTCGACTATGTCAAGATCTTCATTCTGCAGTCGCAACGTTGGAGTGAGTGGTGGGTGATCCTGTAACAGTATCTTACATTTAGAGGGTGCGAATTTCATACCGAAAGACGGAACAACGTCTGTTAATCTATTTAAGGTGGTCTGGGCAGCATGCTGATTGTCGAATAATAGTACGATATCGTCCGCATAGTCAAGATCGACTAGTTTATCTCCCGGGAGAACTTCAACTCCAGCGTCCTGAATGTGTGAGAGAGTGTTGTTCATAATAGCATCGATTACAAAATTAAACAAAAATGGGGAAAGTGGACAACCTTGACGAACACCACTGCTGGTTGTAAAGTTATGCGTTAATTCGTTGTAAACCTTAACGCGACCAGAAGTATTTGTGTAGAGAGCTCGTATAATATTAACAAATTTTGTGGGCACACCGCTTTTCGACAAGATATGGAATAAAACATTGCGATCCACCGAATCAAATGCACCCTTGAAGTCTAGAAAGACGACTATTGTGGGACGGTGATATAAATGTCTCTGTTCGAGAACTTGCCTTAATGTAAAAATATTATCTATACAACCTCGTTCTGCGCGGAATCCAGCCGGTTCTTCACTTGTATGTGATTCACGTGAAGCGCTAAGACGACGTAGGATAATCGAAGCAAATAACCTTGATACGACCGGAGTCAAACTTATACCACGATGGTTATCGCACGAATTACGATTTCCTTTTTTGAAGATGGGAATGATGGTCGACTCATTCCAGTCAAGTGGTACGCTTCCTTCATTCCATGTATTATGAAAAAGTTTGGTCAATGCTCCTGAAATTATATCGCCACCATCCTTAAACAATCCCGGAAGTAAATCATCGGGGCCTGCGGCCAATACAGTATTTTATTTTGATATAATACTGTTTGGTAGTAGTGTTTAAACCGACAAATTAATGTATGCATATTTTGATGGAGATCGATCTAGTTTTGTATTGTGGTGTCCGTGAAAACATATACCAACATAGAAGAATTAGCTTGGCTTTTCTACTGAGCACTGCTTGATGGTAGATACTCGCTATTTTTTACCTAAACATGTCTTTTGTATTGTGCGGCGTGATTAAATTACTGATCTTCCGACAATCGACATTCTGCTCAGGCCACCTTGAATAGATTATTTGACGTTGTTCCGTATGACATTCGCACTTTCTAAATATAAGACACTTTTACAGAATCACCCACAATTCACTCCAACTCTGCGATTGCAGAGTGAAGATCTAGACATAGTTGACAAGTTTAGATACCGTCGGAGCTCTATCAATAACCCAGGCGATATGTCTGACGAAGTAAGTATAAGAATCGCGAACCTTTGTCAATTATGGAAAAACGCATTTCACTCGTGTTTACAAATCATATGTACGCGCAGATTTTTTATACGCTAGTGTGACTTGGCTTACAGGCGTTCGACCATTGTTGTTTGAGAAGAATAGCACATGTAGGTTACCAAGAACGAATAGCCAGCGTTGACATCCGTAGACGTATTTTTGGATCTGCCAACAAGTGTTCCTCGTTGGAAAAACAAATAAGGCTCCAACTTCGTTGGCTCGATCACGTTTTGCGTTTGCCCTCAATTCGATTGCCCAGTAGAGCTATGTTCTCTCATCACACGCCAGATTGGCGTAACAAACAAGGTTAGCAGATTTTGACATGGAATAAATAGAGTCGACTACATCTGCCAGGATGGGGTCCGTGTGGGCATCATATTTCTTGGGTGAATCCCTCCGCGATATGGCATCGATTCGAGCTCAGTGGCGATCTTGTTTCAAATTTTAGTAGAATCACCTTCGCAACTTCCTTTTCTTTGTAGGATAGAGTTAGCTACGAGATTTGGTATTGTTTACGACGTGATATAGGGAAGATTGCAAGGAAGCTGTATTGCTGATGCTAACTTGACTTAACACTGACTTCGCCGTTATGGTGGTGCTTAGAGGTTTAGTTTGCCTCACTTCTGTGTGTTACCTAGATAAATATACTCATGGATATTCAGACGCCAGTCTAACAAGGTAAACAAACTAATATTTGAAAATTAAATTACGGCTTGACATGAAAATGAGTTTCTTTTTCTATGTCTGACTCAACTTTCTACTTTACAGGTTTTAGAAATGTGCATTGGCTGTTTGACGACTCCAGTAAACTGTAGATTGTGGAGAAGATGTGCTTCGGCAGAAACGGCGGCTGCATCTGGTAGCATGACTATTATAAGACCGGTTATTGTTGGTGAACGTGGTAAGCTCTTAAAACACATGATTTTATGGCAAGCCGCGTCTTAAAAAAATATTTTTACTATTGAGAGAACAATTTTGCTTACCTTTAATAGAAAACCGAAAACAGTCGGATGTAATTTTTATGTGGACTATACGCTGAGTCTTCATTATTTTGAAACAGTGATTTTTTCATTAAGTTCCAGGCGACTCTATAGAACATTTATTGATTCCGATAGTGGTGATAAAATTTCAAGTTTGAGATAAACAAAAATTCTATTTTATGTTTTTAGGCGCATAGCTACCGTACTTTTGAACGCATTTCGATCTTCTAGTAGCTACTACTGAGCACGATGGTAAACTGAATAACGAGGATTAAACTACACGTATATATATATATGTTATATATATATATATATATAAGTATATGGAAAAATAAGATGTGGAGCTCTCATCTGTAGTAAACTTGTATACATTATACGTGGTTTGAAATGTTAGCTGCACCATTTTTTATGCACTCCTGAACCTAGCATTCGTGCGAGTGACAATAGATTTGCTATGCTATGTGATGGATTAAGTTTAATTTGATTTTTTTAAATCTTAATTTCATAAATCTTATGTAATGGATTGACTCCAATGCAAATTTTATGGAAGCCAACTATTTGGAATCGATTCGTGCCGCGTAATTATTGTTTTATTCAAAGATCGTTATAACACTAAAATAAATAAATAAATAATGAAGCTTACTTCGTACAAAGTCTTCGATAATGCGACTCTAAAGCCAACTCACTATATATATATATATATATATATATATATATATATATATATATATATATATATATATATATACCTGCCTGTAAAGGGTACCAACTCTATTGCTATTGTGTTAGTACGCGATACCTGAGTTATTCCATAAGCTCTGTAGGTATGCAAATCTCTTAACTGTGCCTAGATCTTCACTCTGCAGTCTAAGAGTTTGAGTGAGTGGTGAGTGATCCAATAAAAAAACATCTTATATTTACAGGGCGCGATATTTATACCAATAGACGGAACAATGACGGCTAATCTATTCAAGATAATCTGATCAGAATCTCGGCTGTCGAATCATACTACTATATCGTCTGTGTAGTCAAGGTCGACTAATCTAACGCCCGGGAGAATTTTGACACCTGTATCCCGAAGGTATGGCATAGTATTGTTAATAATAGCATCTATTTTAATATTGAACAAAAATGGGGAAAATGGACAGCCTTAACAAAGACAACTGTCTGTTTTATGCTTAGTGGAACTTATCTTTATCCAACGTAAATTTAAAATTTCCCGTTGAAAACTAATTAGTTTTGACTTTAGAATATCTTCATGTTTTGTCGGAATGACGGTTGTTCAAGTTTGCTTACATCTATTTGAGGTATTTTTCCGGCTAACTTGATTGTATTAAACTCAATATTTTGCGGTGTGTAAGCATTCAGGTTATCAATGCCGCGTTAGGCGTACGCGGGTAATAGCTGTACACGGGCAGTTACACAAAGATCCGATTTGTCACTATTTCCAATTTTGTTTTGTCTTTGATCGGGTTGACTCATTTTTACTTCAATTGGAAATGCGGTTCTATCACATCTTTGTTTACTGGCGACGTTTCGGTGCCTACTTTCCAGCACCATCATCAGGCAACACAACACTGATCACAATAGCAGATTTAAGCAAATGTGGTAACCTCGTTCCAAAACCATTCTATTTATATATATTTGACTCAACACTATTTTAATCATAGAATTTGTCTCAGTAACTAAACTCAATATATAACTTTTTATAATTAGCAGACCAATCATTACCTCACCTATACCTCATCTCATCTCGTATGCAGAATATTTTAGGGGAGAGAGACAGTATCGAACCTTTTGTTATTTGTTATAACTGTATTGCTACTATGTCACGGTAATCAAAATTTAAAAATGCTAAAACTAAAACCTTGACTATCATATACTGTATTTTATTTAAAGCCGGGAACTCTAATGTATACAATGGTGTGTGAGGTATTGCGCACATAGCAACAAACTAGTTCAAATATGGAGCAGCAAGTAACGTAGATGGATGGAGAGTGAATGTTATATCGACGCTTAGGTGAACGATTAAAGAGAGAAAGATAGAGATAGCCTGGACAACTAACGTTTTTCAAAAAACTAATCGTAAGCACAATGCGAAGTTAATCAACTATTGGAAATAATTGCATAAGAATATTTGCTCATATGACTAAAATAATTCATTATATCTATATACATATATATCTAAATATAATATCGTAAAACCTTTATATATATATATATATATATAAATAGAGAGAGAGAGAGAAAAAGGACCATTGATAATTATTAAATATGAATAATTTCTATTCTTATTATATATTTATTTATTACGTTAGTCACACCTTATATCAATATATAAAATACATGTCAATATGTATAAAAACATATATATGAATATAAGCAACAGTATGAGACCAACATCCCTAATCCTATATATATATACATATATATATACGTTTGCATATTTCAAATTATTATTTTATTCTTTTCTTACTGTTTTTTTTATTTACCAATTAATCAAATTGTATATTTATTTATTCACACCTTATATAAATATATAAAATACATATAAATATGTATAAAAACATATATATATAAATATAAGCAACAGTGTGAGTCATATATATATATATATATATATATTAATGTGTATAGAATAAACCTATCAATCTACCCATAGGCCTATCTATATATCCGTCTATCTATCACATTTTGGTTTCCTCTTAAAAGGATACATGGTAGCTATTAACCATGAATATCTTCTCTATGACTAACGTATTATACATTTATTAAGATATTCCTACCTTACATAAATATAGAAAATATAAGCGACAATGTAAGTCAAATGTGTCTTATCTAATGTTCTATCTACTAACCCTTGCTAAATCGGTATACCGTCTTTTGGAACATTTTTATTGAGAAAAATAAGTATATAGGAAATTGATATTGGTACAGATCATTCGCAACCAGTTTTCTATAAGCGAGGTTTTTTACTTAGGTTCCCACTTAATTCATGTTCCGCAGCCTCACGTTTTCTGACCATAGAAAATGCTTCATTAAATATTGGGCCCAATGATTTTTCTACCGATGTTACATTCATTACACCTTTTCCTGATTTTATTTCAATTGACTCTCTAATTAGTCTAGTTAATCTGTTGCGGTTGCATAACGCGATGCGTTTACATCCTTCCCAGTCTATTTCATGACCCGTTTCCTTCGAATGCCTAGCTAGGTCTGATCTTTGAATGTGTCCATATTTGCAGGCTGTCTTATGTTCACCTCTACGAACCTTTATAGGTCGCATGGTTTCGCCTATATACCTGAGATTACATTCTTTGCAAGGTATCGCATATACTCCTGATGTCTCGAGGGGTTCTACTCTTTCTTTTTGGTTAGGTAGTTTATTGCCTATAGTAAGCGATTGTCTTAAAACTGTTTTAATATTGTATTTAGCTGCTATTATTCTAATTTTCCTGCTCAATTTAGAATCAGGTAATACCATAATTTTGTGCTTATCCGGTTCCGTTTCCTTCTTTACTTTGTTTATTATATTATTGTTAAATCTCTGTAACATCTCATCTATTAATCTATCTATTATACTTGACGGATAGCTATTTAGTTTGAATATTTCTTTTAATCTCCTCATTTCCTTATCTCTATTTTCTATATCCACTATTCTAAGACTTCTTAATATCATGGATTTAAGAATGCCTATTTTCATTCCATATGGGTGATTTGATAAGAAATTAAGAAGTAGTCCTGAATAAGTCTCTTTTCTAAAAATATCTCTTTCCAATCTGGAACCATTCCGTTTTATTTTCACATCCAAAAAGGGTAATTCATCATTATTCTCTTTTTCCAATGTAAACTTTAATTCACCTAATTGGTTGGCTAATTCGAGGAATTTATTTAACTCATTATCCCCATGATTCCAAATTATAAACATATCATCCAGGAATCTTACATACAAGTTTGGCTTAAGAGGAGATTTTAACAACAGATTTTTTTCAAAATAGTGCATAAAAATATTAGCAACCGGGACTGATAGTGGTTGTCCCATAGGGACACCTTTAACTTGTTTATAAAATTCATTTCTGAACTTAAAGTAGGTAGAGGACATACAAATATTTAAAATTTCCATAATACTACTTAACATCATTTTACTACCTTCTATTATCTCTGGGAACTCTGTTAAACAACGCTTCACACTTTCTAATGCTGCTTGTACCGGGACATTAGTATACATCGATACAACGTCCAGGCTAGCCATTCTATCATTATCATTCAAGTTATATCTACTAATAATGTCAATAAAATGATATGTATTTTTTAAAGTATAATCTAAGAAATAAGTATATTTTCTAATTCTGTTGCATAGAAATTTCGACAATCTATACGTTGGTGAGTTTTGTACATTAACGATTAATCTAAGTGGATTCCCCTGTTTATGAATCTTTACTAGACCATAAACTCTCGGAGGGACTGTGTCACGTTGTATTAATGAATTCCCAAGTCCTGGTTCTAATTCCTTCGACTCAATCATTCTATTAATTATAGTCTTAACTTGTCCTTGTAACTTATCAGATGGATCTTTATTTATTTTATTATAGACCTCTAAATTATTTAATTGTTCATACACTTTCAATTCATAATCTGACCGGTTCATAAGTACCGTTGCACCACCTTTATCTGCCTTGAGGCATATTACTTTATTGGATAATAATTCTGCTCTTAAGCGTTTTAGATCATAACTCTGCTTGCATCTCACCTCTTTGTGCTCTAACACCGCTTTGGACACATCCAATTCAAACCTAGTCTTATCTTTTTCTGGGAGAAACTGGGCAATCTTAACTGTTTCTGTAATTATCTCATTCCTAGGTACGTAATCAATAGGGATCGCAGTATTAAGTCCAAGATTAAGAATTTGTTTTTGGTCTTCCTTGAGATCCATTCTCGATAAATTAACTAAACGTTTGGACATGACCTCTTCAATTCTCCTATTTCTCAAAGGGCAATTAATTCCCAATATTGCTAGTTTTTTTTCATGCCTTTGTCTAATTTTTTTAATTTCATTATCCCTCGTTTTGTCTGTGAAATCTTCAATATGTTTGAAATCCAACATACCTAATCTCGCCAGTAATATGGACCTTATTTTTGTCTTCTCTCTAATCAGTTCAAATTTACGTTTGTTTAGTTTCTTAATCGATATTTTTATTAAATGTAAACAAAGCTCATGCTTAAGAGTATTTCCTACTTTATCCAAAACGAATGAAAGTTTAAATCTAAAACATTTCGGTATAACATTAAATTTTAAACATTTATTAAGGAACGAGGTATTTTCCACTTGCCTAACAATCTGCATCTTCTTCCGCTTGTACTGATTCATAAGTGTGACCACTGTCGCATCATATTTCATCCTCAAATAGGTTTTAAACTCAATATTTTGCGGTGTGTAAGCATTCAGGTTATCAATGCCGCGTTTTGCGTACGCGGGTAATAGCTGTACACGGGCAGTTACACAAAGATCCGATTTGTCACTATTTCCAATTTTGTTTTGTCTTTGATCGGGTTGACTCATTTTTACTTCCCAATTGGAAATGCGGTTCTATCA
>JAQBSW010003963.1:0-75240 GCA_029291075.1 Eudiplozoon nipponicum
CACTTCTGTCGACTTCAAACATTATTTAACAATATGCATATGCAAGTTGTCTGTCAACTTACGTAATAACCCGATTGACCAGACTTTTAAATACACGAATGAAGAAGCATTGCAATTTAAACGCCGGTTTTTATTCAAATCGAGAATACACTTCGAGAGTTGCGCAACGTGTCAGAGAAACTTCGTACCTAGGTTCTTCAGACGTGGCATTTGAGATAATCACTAAATGCTATGACAGAAATGAGATAGCCACACGTCAAACACTGTGGATACACAAACTGTAGCCTGATTTATGTTTGCAAAATTTTTTTTAGTCATTTAGACAGAACTGGAGGTAATGCAAGCAAAAGATTGGCCGTTCACTTATTTCACTTTCGCTTCCCGTTTAAATTTTCTCCTTGTTTTGCCTTTAAATAAATAAGTATATATATATATATATATATATATATATATATATATATATATTGACTATGTGTGTAGGTGTGTGAATGGTTTGTCAGTATAAGCGCAATATTGCATCAGGTAGCAAAGACAAAATATTTAGTAGGCCGTTTTTTCCTTATTGGTAGTTGTTTAAGTACTGGCCAAAATTTACTGCGGACGGACCTGGAATCGTGTCAAATATGCTTCACAGTATGAGAATCTATACACTGCGCCACCCGTGCCACAAAATTCACGCAATTTGAAGCCATATGCCAATTTATGTATTCTGGTTAGCCTTTCCTTGGAATCTTTTAATCCGTGAAGTTTTAACTTGCCAACACATATCTGTCGTTATACGACATACACGATTCCCATTGAGGAAGTGATATTGAATTGAAGTCCAATGGCAGGATTTTGATTGTAACGATTCCGTCAGTGTAAACTTAAGATTGCATAAGAGTACAAAAGAAATTCATGAAGTACACCAATTGCGTCCTTATTGGTAGCTATTCAATTTTACGCAAACGGGACCGGAATTTGGATACATATAGTTCGAAATCTGAGAACAGGATTAAAAAGATTTACCAGAAAACATTATCTGTTATATGATTTAAAATTACTTTTAGTATGTGGCAAGTGCGGCACAGTCGATAGAGTCCCAAACTTCGAAGCATATAACCCCCTGGTCGAGTCCCGTTCCCGGAAATGTTTCGACAATACTTGAGGAGTTCCCAATATCGCCGAAACCGGCCTACTGGATTAATTACTTTTGCTACCTTATAAAATGCCTAGTTTTTACTGACGATATCACATAATCTAAATCATGCTTATTAAACTTTAGATCAATATATATATATATATATATATATATATATATATATATATATATATATTCTTTGTTGAATAAAAATCCGTACATAAGTATTTTGAATTGGACCACGCTCATACAGTAGTTCGCTAGTTCAAAGTAGGCCAAGCCGACATACTGACATTTAAATTGGCGCTAACATTTCGTCATTACTGTTTGGCCTAAGGAGGAGCCGTTGTTGCACTCTAAACCAAGTATATATTTGCTAAATTAATGTGGGACAAACGAATGTTGCGCCGAACGCTTTTGTTTCCATCTGTAATGCAGAAAACAACATTAGCTTGTTTTGTTAATTAGGCTTACGGTCCTGAATACATGCTAGCATAAATCACGAGATATGTGCGCAGTATAGAGAAACAACTAATTTGTTTTTTTAGTCTAACAGAATGTTATCATGATTCGAATAGATTTTTTTGCTACGGACTCGTGAACTTAAAGACTAACTGTTGCAAATGAAGGTAGGACCTGAAACGTTCCAATGATATTGTGCACAATTTGCGTTTTGTCCGGTTTTTAATTAAATACGAGTAGTGTGTGTTTAGACGCGAAGGGTTCGAATCAGTGTGGTTACACATTTCCAGCATACTGATAGTGCTTTATTATTGAATTATCAATTTTGCTAAGTACGCAATAACTAACGCATAAATACGCTTCATTTGTTAGTTAATCAAAAAAAAGAGTCAGTCATCTGGAAATCTAATGCTAAATTTACGGTTCGTAAACTGGATTCTTTGCGTGTGATTAGTACTGTGACACAACTTGAAATGCAAAATTTACATAACGTTTCCATTCAACGAGTGTGATGTCTGTTATTTGATGACTTATTTAAATTACGTAAACCAGATTCTGAAGAAGACGTGCTCAGGTTCGAACCTTGTCCACGGCAAATTTTGGCCAATACATGATGAGATCTCGATAACATTAAATTATTCTGAGATTCTCTACGACAAACTTTAGCTTGTTCAACGAACGATCAATGCCACTATGTTGCAAACATTTATTTACTGCGAATTTAGTGAAAAAAACTATTTAAGTAAAACATTTCGAATTGAAAACGCGCCAAGCGAATTTCTAAGAAGTCGAACAATTTAGAGACATGGCCTGGCTTTCATTGTACGCCACAAGATGTTCAATTTCATTCAGGACATTTCGACTTCCTGTATGACTACATGTATGTGCGTGTACACTCATCAAAATGTATCTATTAGTCTCAAGCTTCTAATTGTCATCGATTTAAAGATACCGATATTTATTATATAGGGATGATTTGATTTTAAATTAAGAAAGATAACTGGGTTAATATTTTTCCTATAAACATCTCGCTCAATTTCTTTACGTATCTATATAATTTGACATTCAGAAATGGAATTTTGCAACATGATTAATTTTCAATCGTAAATTTCATTTCATATGATTGGCTAGGTTATACAAACTTATCAGTTCATGCTCCCCATGATTCCAAATAACTGATATATCATCGAAGAATCGCACATACAATTTTGGGGTTAGGGGTGTCATATCTAAGAGGTTTTGCCCCCATTAAATGCATGAAAATATGTTCTATTTGAACTGAAAATGATTGTCCCATTGAAAAACCTCTAATTTGCTAATAAAATTCATTCCTAAATATCAAATAAATAGAAGACATGCATGTGCTCATGATCTCTAAAGCATACATCATCCTCATTTTGCTTCCTTTTAATAATACCGGGTGATCAACCAGGAAACGCTTAAAATAGTCCAGGGCTTTTGGTACTGGTATATTGCTGTACATTGACACAACATCTAAGCTCGCCAATCTATCGTTTTCAATTAAATCACATTTATCTAAAATCTCAACCAAATGGCATGAACTCGTGAATGTGTAGTCCAAAAAGTCGGAATATATACTTAGTATATAACATAGAAACTTGGACATTTTATATGTTGGTGGAGTGTTGGACATTAAAAATAACTCTCTATGGGTTACCTGGTTTATATAGGGTTACTCAAAATATAATAAAATACCATGTGCTTGATCTAATTCACCATTTGCAATCATGTTATTGATAAATAATTTAGCCTATCCTTGTAAATTATCTGTAGAATCTTTATGCATTTTAGCGTATATCTCTGTATTGTCTAGTTGTTCATAAATCTTAACATTATAATCATATTAGCTCATTAGAACCGTCGCTCCTCAATTGTCTGCATGCAAATCCATCAGATTTTTTACTATTGACTCTTCTCTGAGACATAGTACTTTATAATTTGGTTTATATTTTTCCTGTAAATGCGTTCACACAGTTTTGGCTATGTCACATTCAAATGGTTTAAAGCTACAGTGTCAACTCCTACTGACCATTTGCCATTAAGTACATAAGCTGACCTACATTAGGCTGCTCCGTTTGTTCACACTGACTTTAGCATTTCCCTTGGATCCTAATTGAAATGTCTTGTTACTATGTACGCAAAAGATAATGTATCAGCTTTCTTATCTGCCGTTGGTTTTGCTTCATTGAGCAAATTGTTCAAAAATCAAATTGGTATGCAATTCAAGATCATTTCGATGGCTACAAAGCAAAATATAAACATTTTTCAATAAATGCTAAGATTGAAATATATATGCACGGAACGTTAAATTTGAATACGTAGTAAGTAGCTTCACCTTAGCTCTGTAGGAATAGTTGTCTTCAGTTGTAAGACCGTTCATAATTATGTAATCGAATGCATAATTTGGCCAGTTATCTTTGCATGGATCCATTCTCTGACTTGTTGCACAATCCATCAGTTGTTGTTCGGAGAGTTGCAAAAGTTGGCCGGATTTCTTCGCCCAATACGTTTCAATTGATGCAACTGTGGAAAACGCATAAGAAGATCGACATTCTCCCTAATGATATCGGCCGAACATAAAATATAGATAAGGCAAGTTAAGTATTTTACGAGATTTATTTTACAATTTTATGAAACTTTACAACAGTACGCTCTAATTAAGTCTTCTCCATATATTCAAATTTTCATCGACCAGGTCATTGGTGAAATTCAATTGTCTAAAATTTGGATTTATAAGACTTTTTAACCATATTAAGTTAATGCATATTGTATTTAAATTTTGCAACCTACTTAAAATTTCATCTCTTTTGATATAACTTTATTCTACACAGTGCATTTATCAATTTATAAAACCGATAAGCACAAGTAAAGTCTCTTACATGATATAATTTTCTTTATATAAATTTATGTATTATCTAATTTGCATAGTTTAAAAGATACTAATAATGATGAAAGACACATATTTTACTCCTCTTTCTAAATTATTTACCGCAGAATAATCGCTGGACATACAAATTCAGAGAAAGAAATAAAAATGACGTACCAATAAATAATATTATAGCATTTTTTAAATATGAAATTCTTATGAATTTCTGTCACCCGAAATAATATGTTGTAAAAGATGATTTAACAAATTTTGATTTAAATGTATCCGAGTTAAGAATATTTATTTTTTTGTTGCTTTTCGTTTTGAAGTTCTTTTACAAAGAAGAACTAATAAGAGAAATAGATCACCTAGAGAATTTTTTATTCGTACCTTAAATGGCATTGAATAAAGTAATCGTGTTCTCGAAAACCTATGATGCCATAGCGAAATGCCAGTTATAGGCCATGTGAAATGCTCTCTCGATATCAATTATGTAAAAAAATAACTTACGTGTTTGCCGATTTATATTTGTTTAGGTAAGTACACATTTATTATCAAAAGGCCTTCCCTAACTCAATTAAGCGAAAATTAAAAATCCGCAGTGTATAAAAGTTAAAATTTTCATTACATTACAAGTTAAGTTACGTAAGGTCTTCTGGTTAAAATTATATATATATATATATATATATATATATATATATATATATATTCTTATAATTAGGAAAACAACATAAATAACAAAGTGGATAAAGGCCATTTATTTCGTGAATACTAATCATCTCTTATACAATCATACATATTTATACATTTTGGGTTTTCAATTGATTATGCTAGTGGTAACAAATCTGACTCGTTTTTACTGCTGTTTCTTGTTTTGGCTAGTTGGTGAGTGTGTATGCGTTTGTGTTTGTGTGTATGCGTGTTTGCATGTAAAGGTCATTCTCGCAGTATTGCAAAGTGATGTCTGAGATCTGGTCATTATTGTTTTGATAGCTTGAGAATTAACCATTTGTGCGCATTGTTCACTGTTACATATACAAGTGCTATTTTTCCCAGTATAGTTGATCGTTTCACCTTGTTGCGCAAAGTTGTCGTTTTCACATGGTAACAGCGCCAGTGTGGATTGCAGTGTTAAACGCTCACATTGTTTGGAGACTTCTGTCATCGTATGCGCCTCTGTTATTTCCACTTCAGTTTGTTGCCAATCCGATTGTATGTTTGTTGATTCTAGTCGAGGGCCTGTTTGTTCTTGGCTGGATACTAGTAGATTGTTGTTGAATTTTGTTATTCTTGGCCAGTCGATAAGAATATCATGTTGATGAAACTTTTGAATATTAAGGTCAGGTGCTTGTTGTTTTATGTAAAGGGCTTCATAGATAAATAATAATTTTTCTGATTTTGCTTTATGTAGAATTGTGAAATTGGTCGAATTGACAGGGTGCCCCGTTGCCAATATATGATCGGAAATAGCTGATTTTCCTGACGGTGCCAAGCCTTTGTTAATCAATTTCTGTGGCAAATGTTGCTGGATTCTGCTTATCAATTGCTTCTTCGTACGTCCGATATATGTGCTACCGCACATACATGAGAATTTGTAGACTATGAATGATTTGGAGAGAATTGGCAATTGATCTTTGGCATCCAACCTCATGATTCTCTGTGTACTAAATGTCATATTAACTTTAACACTGGGAAAGTTGTCCTTAGTTATTCTATTCAGCCGCCGTGCAATTATTGAGGCTGGTACGTCGCCTCTAAATGGTAAGTTTAGGAAAACCTGCTTGACGGTATCCTCTCTAGTACGAATCTGCCGTGGTCTGATGTTGACATCAATGAAACGCTCTGGGTAGTTGTTCATTAGCAAAATTTTCCTGAGGTAGCCCAGTTCTTCCTCAATCTTGTGTTCAGAGCAGATCTTCCTGATTCTGTTTGCTAGGTTGTTTACAAAGTTTCTTTTGTGGGATTATGGCGCACCACTGTTGTAGTGAATGTTTTGCCCGTGAAAGTGAATTTTCTATGTATGGCCAGTGTCAAATTTCGTTTATTTATGGTGAGGTTTACTTCGCAGGAAAACTAGTCGCCTTTCTCTCATCTCAGAGTGGGAATTGTTGTCTGGTCTGACTCCATTTGCTTGCTTTGAGTGGCTTTCGGAAGTGTCTGCTGCTTCTGAGATGAACAACAAGATATCATCTACATACATTTTGTAGATGCGACGTACTAACCTCAATAATTACACGGTGGCTGAATATAATAACTAAGGACAACTTTCCCAGTGTTAAAATTAATATGACATTCAGTACACAGAGAATCATGAGGTTGGATGCCAAAGATCAATTGCCAATTCTCTCCAAATCATGCATAGTCTACATATTCTCATGTATGTGCGGTAGCACATATATCGGACGTACGAAGAAGCAATTGATAAGCAGAATCCAGCAACATTTACCAGAAATTGATTAACAAAGGCTTTGGCACCGTCAGGAAAAATCAGCTATTTCCTATCATATAGTGGCAACGGGGCAACCCTGTCAATTCGACCAATTTCACAATTCTACATTAAACAAAATCAGAAAAATTATTATTTATCTGTGAAGCCCTTTACATAAAACAACAAACACCTGACCTTAATATTCAAAAAGTTTCATCAACATGATATTTTTTATCGACTGGCCAAGAATAACAAAATTCAACAACAACAATCTATTAGTATCCAGCCAAGAACAAACAGGCCCTCGACTAGAATCAACAAACATACAATCGGATTGGCAACAAACTGAAGTGAAAATAACAGAGGCGCATCTAATGACAGAAGTCTCCGAACAATGTGAGCGTTTAACACTGCAAATCCACACTGGCGCTGTTACCAGTGAAACGACAACTTTGTGCAACAAAGTGAAAAGATCAACTATACTGGGAAAAAATAGCACTGGTATATGTAACAGTGAACAACGCACAAATGTTTAATTCTCAAGCTATCAAAACAATAATGACCAGATCTCAGATATCACTTTTGCAATACTGCGAGAATGACCTTTACATGCAAAAACACGCATACACACAAACACAAACGCATAAACACTCACCAACTAGCCAAAACCAGAAACAGCAGTAAAAAACGAGTCAGATTTGTTACCACTAGCATAATCACTGAAAACCTAAAATGTATAAATATGTATGATTGTATAAGAGATGATTAGTATTCACGAAATAAATGGCCTTTATCCACTTTGTTATTTGTGCTTCCCTAGTTATAAGAATACTGTGTTAAACTAAAAAAGGAATGGGCAGTAATATATATATATATATATATATATATATATATATATATATATATATATATATTGATCTGTCTATCTAGTGCCATTTTATTAATTGTTTGTGGTCATTTTAGATATTTCATCTGAAGTTTACGTAATATTTACTTTCAGCTTTTATCTGTATCTGTGTTACTATTTCGCTTTATTGAATGCACATTGACATGCCCGCTCTCTTTTACGCCGTATGAGGCTTAGGCAATTTTAATTAGGTCAAAGTTCCATTTACCATGAAATAGACATTGAATCTGATGAAATAGCAACCGTTCAATACGTATATGTGTATTGATTATAAAACCAAATGCAAAAAAATAATTTTTTTCAGATACAATTTATGTTTATCTCTCAATTTAAGCTCAAGTATTCAAAAACTAACATACTAAAAATCCTTCTAGGCCGTAATATTTTTTATAAATAGAAAAATGTTTTTTCAACACTTGTTAGTTTTAATATTAAAAATTAGTATTGCTATAAAATTCCTAGTACCCCTTCCATTTATAAAAATAAAATATTTTTTTCAAATAAAATAAATGTTTTTCCAACACTCGTAACTAATAATAGTTATAATATAAGCAATTAGTATTGATATAAAATTCTTCTCATGTATCTACAAATGAACATCCATTTATATATATTGAGAGGCCAAACAAAATGGAAAAAATGTAAACTTGGAGAGAACCTGAAATAAGGGAACAACCAAAAAATTGTGCGCATCACCTTCATTTAAAGCTCAGCGCCCTATTATGAGCTGATAAATTGGAATTTTTCGTAGGTTAAGTACACGTTTACCAATATGTGTCTGGCGATGCGCTTGAACTTGAGTTGATGCACGTAACTGATTGATTGTTACTGTGGTTCACACTCTCTCCACGTTTGCACTTTTCTAATTCCTTTCACCTTTCAATGTATATATACATATACAAAGAGATGTTCACTTGTAGATGCTTGAGAAGTATATGAGACAGAAATTGTTCCGGTACCTGATAAAATGTCTTTCTTTTTGCACGAGGAACAGGTACCATTAATTTTATTTAGGCTTTATTCCAAAGCAGTGATATAAATTATTTATTGTAGCAGAAATAATTAAAGTGATCAGAATAAAAATAAAATTTATCTTTCTGAGGCTTGAGTAATCTACACCTTAATTTAATATGAATAATTAAGGATGATGAATCTGATTTCTTCCGTAAAACTTATTTCCTTTCTATTTATTGCCTGGCAAAACACATCGAAATCCGTTTGGCTTGAAATAAGAATTTTAAAGCAACCTGTTTAGCTATCGAAGTAAATTTCTCCATTTGCTAAATTTATTTATTCTTCAACTCACTTGGAATTTGCATTTACATTTATCGATTTCTTCTACCTAGGTAATACACTGGGTAGCTATAACATGTGTATAAATAAATAATAGTTGAATATAAGTTTGAACAGAGCTTATCTTTTAAATTAGGGTTTAGTAGGCATTTCGTTGTGTAATATTCATTAATTTCGTAAAAGACATTGAAGCAATTTTTGCATTCAAATCCATCGAGTAAATATTTCAGATGGTGCGCCCCTATCTAATGCTGCAATAGCAAACATCATCCCCAGGTTGGTTCATTGAATAATTAATGTTCTTTATTTTAAACAGAAATTTGAACATTGTCAAATAAATAAAAGCAAACCAGAGACTAATAGCGATTCGATATGACGTGGCACTAAATATACATGTCAAGCAATTAAAAAAGAAAGGTCTGTACGAATTCTAATAGAAAGGTACAAAAAAATTAGAATAATAAACTTGCCGCCCCTTTAAGGCAAAACCTAGCAAGACAGATAAAAACAGTCCTGCCTACAATATCAGTGGAAATGTGAAACAATTGTGTATGCGATGTGATTGATTTGCTGAATCACATTGTCATGTACAAAAAATGTTATATTTCGATTTTTAAAACCTATTTACAAGCCTATCTCTTGAAACGCTGTCGATTTCCACAATAAATGCATCAGTAATATACACTCTTCAATTCTTTTGCCTAAAATTCATCCTAAAATAACCCTCGACATATGCACTAAGGACGTTTACTTCAAATTTATTATTCAATAATTTATCAAGTACACATAATGGCGCTAGGAAATCCTATAGAGAGCCTATTAGTAACTATAAATAGTAAACCAGCAAAGAGTAGCACAATTGCGTCAAGAAGACATTATAAGTTCGAAAGTGACGCGCTAACTAACGTCTTTAAATCAAGTTTGCGAGCTTGGAATAAACACCATTCCTATTTTATTTAACCAGTGGCACAACAGCAAACTTACTTAAGACTGTTGTGCGACCGGTTAAATACAATGGGATTGGTGTTTATTTGAAGCTCCCAAACTTGATTTAGAGATTTTATCACCATCCGCGCAATCTATGATTTATATCATGCTTACTAACTTATTTATCGGAAAATACAATCAAGTGCACAATATCTTATGACAGGTTAATGTATAACGTGACGTAAAAATGCGCTATCGTAAATAAACCGGAAGATCCTTAAATTGGAGTCATTGATAAATTAACTTATTCTCAAAAGCAAAAAAAGAGATTTTAATAAGCAAACGAATTTTTAAACAAACACACGAAAATAACAGATTTTTATATTATAAGTAAAAGAATTTACTTGAAACGCCGTAGCAATTACGCAGAAAAACCAAATAAGTAATCGATATACGCTGTACAAGTACAGGTAACATTTGAGCTTTACATAAACAAAATAAACCATGAATTAATCAAAATTTTTTTAGAAGAAATAGAGCCGTAAAACAAAAAAACAAACATGGAATGACATCACGATTTAAATGAACCTGTGTAAAAAAATTAATATATAGCAAGTGGGACTTTTACTTTAAATAAATAATGAAATGCATATTATCATATTGTTAGAGAAAATAGAATATAAGCATTAATAGCTAAAAGAATTTTTTAAACTTTTTATTCTTCCAAACACAGTTAACATCTGGTGATTCACAGTTTAGATTCAGACAGTGTAGGTTAAACCAGGTATAAGAATACATACCCAACCAAAATTTAATGGCATTTATATGTTTATACAGTTTTGTGTGAACAATATATCTGAATTTTTGTATTTACAAAACCTCAGTTAAAAACTGGTAATAAAAGTATCATCGCATACGTATCTATTTATTTCTTATATCAAAGTAGTAAAGCAAAATCAAACAGGACTCTCTAATAGCTTCCTACGGACTCGAAAACACCAAATAGCGTATCGTCAATGCACATGATTGCAAATATTCAGCTTTGGTGTTAACGAGATAGCCATGATCACTTTCCTCAACGTATGTGTCCATGCATTTTGTACTTGATTATGCAAACTATTTTTTGAAGGTTAATTAAGTCGAAAGATCCACTATTGTAGATCCTGGCCAGTGGCCAAAATCGAATTTGGCTTTCGTAACAAACATTGAGCCTCTTGAAATCTTGTTCTCATACTTGACATATATAATTTTTGTGACTAGCTGTAGGTTTGCTATAGTGTTTGACGACTGATTAAATACAATGAGATTGGTGTTTACTTCAAACCCGAAAACTTGATTTAAAGAATTTTTACCACCACCCGTGCAATCAATTATTGTTTAATATATAATTTTTGTTTTCTTTAGTGTTATAAGCACAAGCAAGGTAAAACCTTTCGTCTAGGCATGCTTGACTATTGTGAATTGAGCACCATATCATAATTTTGTATAAATTTAAGTAAGAATGCATATATTTACAGCCTATTTATAGGCAAATACAACTATATAATCTAAAATATGTGCGTTGATTGTATTTATGGATTATTTTTATTGATCAATAAGCATTCAGCTGGACTAGCAGCAGGTTGATGTGGAGGCAGCTGTGTAAGCAAGATCAATATTATCACTAGACACCATATAAGCAATTAATAATGCAATATATGCACCTCACTTCGTTACCAGGGTGACTAAACGCAGCCAATAAACTATGTGGCATAAGACTCAACATAAAGAAACAACCTTCATACCTGAAATAGCCAAAAAGGCGAATACGTGGTTAAAATTACAATTATCGATAGAAAAATAACCTGATCTCACACATTACCTAATAACCCATAACTACACACGTAAATTTGCCCATACACACAAACCAACTCGTAAATACCTACCGACACTTGGAAGATTGCTGCAAACAGGTACAAATAAAACTTCATATCAGACTAGTTGTAGCGCACTTAATAAAATGGTTACGAATAATATTTATGGTTAAGCAAACGGATAAATGTTTATAAGTAGTTAGAAACTAATTTGGCCCTGTACTTTTAATAAAACTACTTTTCAGTTTGGTTGTCTTAAATCTATACTATTTGTAATATAATAGATTAATAAATAAACAACCATAAAATAAATATATTTATAAATATATATATCGGTAAAGGCGTACTTATTGAAAGTGATTAATTTGGAAGTTGTCAATAGTATAAAACAAAATGATTGGATTACTCCAATTAGATATATCGTGTAAAGTGGCGCGATCTTTCAAAGTGAGTGAACATGACATACTTAAGAAAGTTAATCAAAAAACTTAATGACACTTCATAACAAACGCAACTATATAAATGTAATAATGGAGAAAACCGAAGAGTGATCTGCTATTTATCGATTAATTTAAGGTTGTATGCAAACTAAAACGTTTAATTGCCTTTCAACTGGGTTGTTTTTTAAGTTGAACGTTCCTTTATTTGATGTCAGTTATTTAGGAAAGCACAAAAATGGCAGTTCTAATGGTAAAAACCAATGTTTTTGATAGAAGCCCACATAATTTAGGTTTATAACAAACAAAAACAAAACAATGACAGCCAATTTCATCAGTCATGTTAAATAAAGTAGCAGTTTTTATGATTTATTTTAAGGCTCAAAAAATGTTTAGTATAAAACGATTGATTAGTCCTTGCATGGTTTTATAATGATCAATATCAATCTATACAACCATGCAGTAACTATGACGACTGAATTCAGATGGAGAGAGCTATGTCTCGTGTGTTATTGGCCTTTAAATTGTCAGAAGCACTAAAGACGAAATAAGCATGTCTAGGCACCAGACACCATTTCTCTATTATTATAATCAAGGTTGCGGTCTTGATATGAACACTAAACTAGGAATTGTATAGTGTAGAAAAGGCAATTCATTCAGTAGACCGGTTTCGTCCTTATTGGGAAATCATCATGTACTGGCCAGTACTTGCCGCGGACAGGACTCGAACCTGGGCACGTCTGCTTCGGAATCTGGTGCTCTAACCACTGAGCCATCCTGCCGAACTCTAAACTGCATACAATTGTCAGTTATATACTAACTAATGTAACTTGGTTAGTCTATTTTTCATTTAGGTGGAGCTCATATGGCATCCACTTAGACCCAAAGTTCCAACTAACCATCCACAATCTGTCATTACTGAACAGACACCACACTACATGGGAAAGTGGTATTGAAATGAACATTTATATAATTAAACAAACATTGGTTGCGCGGGTGGTGATAACAATTATTATAATCAAGTTTGTGATCTTGATATAAGCACCTGACCCATTAATTACTTACATATGTCAGTATAAAGTAAGAATTGTATAGTGTAGAAAAGGCAATTCATCCAGTAGACCGGTTTCGTCCTTATTGGGAACTCATCAAGTACTGGCCAGAACTTGCCGCGGACAGGACTCGAATCTGGGCACGTCTGCTTCGGAACCTGGTGCTCTAACCACTGAGCCATTCTGCCGCACACTTAACTGCACACAATTTTCAGTTATATAGTAGCTAATGTAACCTGGTTAGTTATATCAAGACCGCAACCTTGATTATAATAATTGTTATCACCACCCGCGCAACCAATGTTCGTTTAACCATCTCTCTATTTTTTTACCGATTATAATATGTACAATTATTTTCTAGAAAGGGAGTTTTTGCTGCGGCGCGACCAAGAGACGATATCCTATTTGGCATTGAGTGGCCTCAAGAACTCTGGTCTAGCATGCATGCTGTAACTTCAGTATTCTAAAAAACAGGTAATTCGAGTGGCCCTCCAACGCGTAAACTAGAATAAGAGATCGCCGATCAAATTTGAGTTCAAAAGTGCATTGGCCAGCAAAGTAATTAACTAGTAGGTTTGTCTTCTATATAATGCCTCCAAACTGTCGGCTAACTTTAGCACAGATTTTGTCATATAAAGGCTAAAAGCAGTTTCAGTTATTCAGCTACCATGTATAAGCAGCAACGAGGTATTAGGCTACATTTAAATGGAAACCAATGATTTTGTGTTGCATGAAGTGGTTTGGCGGCTAGCCTTTGGCTTATAAATGTTTTAAGATTCAACTTTGTCGGATGATTTACGTGTGTCCTTTATATCAAAATCCAATTCACCCGATGTCAGCACGTAGTCTACGTAATTGAACTAGCCACGTTCTCGGTAGTGCAACAATAAATGCCAATGCAGTGGCCTTAAATCAATGCTGTCCAGTCAAAAATTATGTTTCATTAAAATTTCGTTATTAAAGAGAGCACAAATCCTGGAAAAAATGTATCAATTTGTCGAAGCTTAGTGTCGTTTTTAAAAGCAAATCGGTATCTTTTGCGTATACGAAGTTAGCAAAGCAAAAATCATTAATGATTAAATCCATTAGGATTGGTATTTACTTCAAGCTCGCAAACTTGATTTAAACAATTGTTGCCACTACCCGCACAATCATTGATTGTTTAATTATATAGAGTTGGTTTAACAGCTCATGTCTTTTGTAAGACGGAATATTTCACGAAAGGATCAGGAAATACATGTTATATTGAATCATAACTTAATTGGAATGCGGGTTTACCTATGATAGCTAAAATAAGGCCATTTTCTTTTTGTCAGAACTGACCTCGGCAAAAATATCTCGTATTTTATTGTAAGCTTTGTAAAGTTAAGGGGATTAAATTGCATTAAATGCTAGAATTCTGCAACAGTTTTCATTATTTATACAGATAAATAGCTGAACTCCAAAAAATTATACATGAATCTTTTATCAAAACGACCATGTCTTATGTAATAAAAGTGCATCAGTCTTGCAGTTAACTGGAAAGGTTTTCCTTATTTCAGTATTTATCCAACTAAAATGAAAGAAATAATTATTCGTATACACTTTAAAAGCACAGAGAGAAAATTAGATTTTTAATTTGAAGGTACTCACAAACGTCTTTGCTGATTAAATTAAGCAAATATTGGTTGCCTTTAATGATAGCATTTGAAAAAATCAAATTTGAGAAAACTAATAAGTTTCATGCTTAATGGTTGGTAACAAATGAACAAAATATAATTTAGTGCACACAAAATCGTGGGAGATCATTGCGATACAACACTTGAAGACTACAAATTTAAATAAACAATTAAAATATTGCTAAAATAGCATATTAAAAAAATTATTCTTGAGAGCCCAATTTGTTTTCTACATGTATATATATATATATATATATATATATATATATATATATATATATATATATATATATATATATATATATATATATAAGGCTTGAACACATTTAAATGAAAAATTAAATTGCTACAGTATATGAGTATAAATATGTATTTGGTTGGGATACGATCTCGTTAGGATTAGGCTTCTAATCGGTTACAACAGTTTTACTAACCTCCTCTCTATAACCTATTGCAAACAGGATGAGATTAGGCAACCCAGGGATTTGAGGGATTACTGCAATTGATTTAAATTAAAAACGTTTTTTGTCCTCCTACGCGTCTGGAACAGCAATTTAAACATCGATACATCACGGATAGGCGTGTATGTCAATCCAGAGTCTTGCTTATAGTTATTCCCTAAATCTAACTTTAGTATAGTACACATATATTTACATAGGTTGTTGTGTACGTGAGGTGAGGATGACATGGATATGTTTGTGCTCATATTTTATTATAAGAGAATAGGTATGAAGATCGGATATTTGGGCAGACTATAAGAAAAAATACTTTTAGGAATTAAAATAAATATAAATAGATCTGTCTTGAATGGGGACACTAAATTTGCCACAAGATGTTTTTTCCTGTGAGTATGGTTTCAACCATGAAGATGGGACTGGAAATGAAGTCCCGAAAATTCTGAGAAAAAAGAGTGCAAAAATCATAATCCAACGTCATTTTCAGACAAGCAGCTGATGAAGGGCTTCAAAATGAAGGGACAAATGAGAACCCATCAATTAAGGCCAAAATTCGGTGCACCTGGAAATGTAAACGATTCAAGATTTTACCGACTTACGTGTGTTATCAGGTGCCCAGCACAAGAAAACAGCGGCGTAAATTAAAAAGAAGGACAGCACTAAATAATGTAACTCAACATTTAAGAATTATTTGAAATCTACTTTTAAATTACTTATTAAACATTTTCTAATTCTAGCACATTTAATAAGTAGAAATTATTTCAGGTTGTATAAAATTTTCAAAAATTTTATGGTTGCCACCCATTTAAATTGAAGCAATAATCTATAAATTCGCTCAGATATCTGAAGACATTTCAATATTTAACGAAACAGGTTTCCGCGCCCACTTTATCTCAACCTCTGCTACATTTCTTTGTGTCGAATTCGATATTCTTCCTAAAATGTAACACGTAAACAATAAAACGGCAGCAACCTTGACGAATTTATTTTATACAATACTATTTAAGCAAAAGGCAACCTAATATTTGGTGAATAAAACAACAAGACATTGCTATCATTGTGTTTTTAACGTGGTGGAATTTAAAATGCAATGCCACCCTGAGGTTGGTCGGTACAATTGCATTTCCGCAATTCACTAAATTAAGATTGGAGAAAAGGATGACAACTGGGGTCTGAAACCATGTTAGCTAATTATATATAAGCTTTGTAATCTTCCACACAAAGCATTAAGCAACATTTAAAGTTGATTCACTAATATCATTAAGTGTACTATGCTAAATTTCAATACACTGATACATTCCTTATTCTTGGTAACGTAACTTAACAGAAAGCAGATAAATGGGAGTCAGTTGTAGCATTATGCTGTTTTGAACGGAAAAACAGTTTAATAGTACACATAATTGTTTTACTCTCTGCCGCCAAATGTAATTTCCCATAGAAGTTACTGTAATCGACCAAATATGTTTATTTTTTATTTTATAAGCATTTTAAATATAATAGTCATAGAGGCAGTGTAAAGGTCATCATTGTTGGTTTCAACGCTATTTATTTCAGATCAGCTTTATGCTAATTTTCCAAAAAATACACTAAAACTCGCGGCATATAAGATAAATGTTTTATATCTTATTCTTTGGAGTGAATCAAAGGAAATGAAACTTCAGAAATTAATTCCGAACTCAAATATGAGGTTGCACTGAGATTCCAATTTGTGTTTCGCTGCTTAAAATAATTTGTTCTTCGGGTAAAATGAATAAACTTTAGCTTTTGATCTCAGTTATGAATCTGAAACCATTACTGGCAATGCTAGTATAGGGAATATTTTAATTAAGTAGATTATAATAAAAATAATAATAGTTACCAAATATAGAGCCAAACATAGTACCAAACGTGAAAGATAATATGAGGCCGATATAAATAAACATTACTTTTAAATTCGAATGAGTGTAAATTTAAAAATAATAATTACGAAATGTAGAACCAAAAATAGCAAAAAACGGGAAGAATTATATGAAGGCGATATAAATAAGTATCACTGTTATAAACGAAGTAGTTCAAGGGTTGAAAGTTATTGCAAAAGTTCGTATAATTAAATGGCATTTATATAAATGCTTTAATAACGAATATTGGAAACTCTTCGCTACAGAAAAGACAAATTATAAAAACAATATTTGGTCATAATTGAATGTGTGA
This sequence comes from Eudiplozoon nipponicum, assembly GCA_029291075.1. Classification (NCBI taxonomy): domain Eukaryota; kingdom Metazoa; phylum Platyhelminthes; class Monogenea; order Mazocraeidea; family Diplozoidae; genus Eudiplozoon; species Eudiplozoon nipponicum. The sequence goes on from JAQBSW010003963.1 coordinate 17,670, forward strand.
AGGATTTATAAGTCCGCACATTTTTTTGAAAATGAGTAGGCTGGTAACAGCAATTCATCCAATTAGAGAGAGAAATAATTGCGCGACAGAACGTTACTTAATTACCTGATTTTAGTCACAGAAACCTTTTATAATTCTCCACGTGTACATTTTCTTTCGGAATATATCAATATTCGTTATTTAATTGCTCATAAAAGCAAATTTAAATAAATAACCGAGCCATTGAGAAATTTCGTCTAAGCGGCTTCGATTTAAATTCTAAATGTTTAATTTCACAATTACTACCAACATTTCACTAGTTAGGCGTGCGGCAGGATTATGTGCATGTTCCATTAACTGATAATTATTCCGTTAAGTGTAATTACATGTAGGTGTACATAAACATAAGGGGAAGCACAATCACCTTATGCCAAATATTTCGTGTTAGCGTCAGACAATATGTTGGAGTTAGGTGTGTGTACACACTTAATGCATCGTTAAAAGAGACTCTTAGAAGCTTATTAAAATATTTTTTACCATGTGAAATGACGTTATTAATGATGACTTTGTTAGTTTAATGGGGAGGAAATTATAAATATTATGGACACCTTTAGCTAAGTAATTCTCTCCTTTTTTTCGACGTGAATTTTAAATAAACGAACTCCAAACGTGGAATTAATTACTGCAAGATAGACCATAGTAACAGAGTTTGGCGAATTGTAAATTTGCATAAACAGGTGTGTCCAATTGTTACATTAAATAAAACTAGGCCAATAAATTCAAAAAAAGTTCAAACTAAATAGAAGATGGCTATGAAAAGAATAACTATGTAAGTTTACAATTTAACATATGATTTAACATTAATTTAATTATCTTATTATTTTGTTGGATCTAGATTCTGATTCGGGCTCGTGCAGTTGTCACATTCTATCCTTAGATAATGCCAAGTTTTTGATGGTTCCAAGCACATTTACCACCGTATTTCCTCTCATAACAGGATCTTTCGATTGAAATGCTACATATTCTGAAATCGATCTATATTTTCGGTTGTGGATGCATATTAAACAATAATTGATTGCGCGGGTGGTGGTAACAATGCTTTAAATCAAGTTTGCGGGCTTGAAGTAAACATATTGTTATGCATCGACTACCATCCCAGTTATTTAATTAAACAATAATCCACTGAACCGTGTGGTGATAACACCTACTATTTTCAAAGTTGCGAGCTTGATATAAACGGCTGACCATCTATATACACACATTTGTCAGTATAAGCTGACGTGTGTTTAATGTACCAACGGAAGTTCATCCAATTAACTGGTGTCGTCCTTATCGGGCACTCTTGGAGAATTTGTCGCGGTCAGAGCTTGAACCTGGGCACGTCTGCTGCAAAGTCGGTGACTCTAACCACTAAGCTAGTTATATACCGGTTGTTGCAGAGAATTAAAAGAAATGCACTTATGTATTAGGCTTTGCTCATCTAGTGATAAATTAGTTCAAAAAGTGCAGAAAGATAATCCAAAATCAGTATAAATGAAACGTATGATCTCATGTGCACATGTCTTTTGTGCTTAATGGCGACGTGTCAGTAGGAGCGGTTACTACGTCATGCACCTACTTTATATTTGGACCAGTTATGTGGGACAACTATGCAGTATAATCTCTTATACGAATGTGTATACAAGCAGTAGTAGAGTAAACTTGACATAAAGTATTTTCAATACGACTTGAAAACTAACTCACTATATTATATATATATATATATATATATATATATATATATATACCGAGTCTGGAAAGAATATCGAGACAATGGATTTAAATATACCAGAACTCTATATGATAACAACAAAATGGATTTTAAGATAGGGAAATTTGTTCCAAAATTGAATATTAAAAAATCCTTCTATCTAATCTTAGACACATACGTTGGCGTATTGCTATTTGCTTACATCCCGCCAAAACTTTAGAATGGCAAGTTTCTTATAAATAAGAAGAATATTTTTTGGTTCTCTGCAAAAAAACAGAATATAATCAATATATATTTAATTGAATGATATCATGATTACCGCAAAATATGATAACTTATATCGATCAAGGCCAGAGAATATGGATTTGCTGGAGTAACAGATGTTCAGAAATATTTGTAATTCTCAATTTTAGTGAACTTTAGTATAAATTACAATCTATTGTGTTGGTACCATGTATCTTTTCGGCAAAATTGAGCGCTGACACTATGTACATTTTCGGCAACCATGATGTTGGTATTATGTACATTCCAGCAGCCATAGTGTTGGTTTGAGGTATTGACATAATGGCTATAATGTTGGTATCATTTACAGACTCGATATATATATTATATATTAAGTTAGTTTTGAAGTCGCATTTTCGAAGATTTAATATGGAGCTAACACCACTACTGCTGGTATACACATTCGCGAAGGAGATAATACTGTCCAATTGTTCCACATTACTTGACCAAATATATTGTGCGTATAGGTGCAATACCGGCTCCTACTGATGAGTCGCCAGTAAGCACGAATGAATTTGCACATGAGATCTTACCTTTTTTTCATGTTTGCTTTGGTTTATCCTTCCTGTTCTATTTGAACTAATTTGTTACTGAGTGTGCAACAAAAACAACACAAGTGCACTGAGCCAGTTATTTGTATGTGTGGTTCAATCGAATTGCATTCACGATTAGTTTTATAAACGTATACTCTTCAAGTGTTATTGGGACGTATGCTTTTAACTTCGGATATCAGACGCCGAGGATAAAACAGGATCTCATACACTCCTGATCTGTATTAAGACTGCGCTATCTCATGGTGGTAATGGACGGTCGAAACGCGTTTGTACGTGCAATTGACAGTGGTTTTACCATTTCATACGACTAGTTATAAAATAGGGTAATTGATTATTTAAAGTCTGCAAATTGGATTTGCTAATAAGTAGTTCAAATTTAGAAACAAATTGAGTATTGGAACGCCTTGATTCTAACGAATTCTATTCAGCAGATTTGGAATAACTAATATACAAAAGTGGTTGAACTTAATTTTAATAATAGGTTTATCTGAATAATTACATTTAACCAAAGCTCGCGAAATCAACGATTGCCCAATTGAAAGTCATATATGCCTGTTTATATTCTCAATTTAACATTTTTAATTCTTAATTTTTGTTTAAAAAAATTTATACTTAGCCTTAATCAATAAATCAAACGAGCCAAGCCAATCTTAATTTTTAAACCAGACCACACACCAGTTGGCAGAAGTTCATTTGTTATTTTAATTGAGAATATTTTCAAAAAAGCTGAAGACGGCCATCTTCTTTGCGCCAGAACTCAACTTAACTGTAATATGTGGTATTTTATGCATACAATTTTGGAAAGCAAGGGTTATTAATTTCGATTAAACGCATTTATTATACAACAAGAAACCTCTAGAAGATGATACGCACCTGCTGAATAACGCCTACACCCACACTCATGCATAAAAAATTCCCCAGTATTGTTTAATTATTACTTTCATTTTGATTATTTATTCCCCTCACTTTAGAAAAAAAAACTGTATAAATTACCTTTTTTACTGTGTTACGTATACCTGCTTTATAACAAAATTGTACGCCTAAACAAGATTTTTTTGTCAATTAAAATAAACAAATAAACAAAGGATGATCGTACACGATTTGATATATTCGAGTGAGTTGTTTTTGTCTGTGTGTGCCTCAACATGTTCGTTTCATTCTTCTTGTTTGTTGTTCTATAATGCGTGCATTTAATTCAACTTAATACTCCTCGATTTCCAAAGTACCAGGTATTAAAGTCGAGATGAGTTCTGACAAAAATGAAATTGCCTTCTTTTGACTGTTTTGTATACACCTGTATCATAACATATGTGTGCTTAATTAAATGGCGTATTTAGTAATACAGATGAAAACTGCATAAAACAGTCTGGACGAAAATTTATGCAAGAAGTTCAGTTGCGTGTCTTCACCTCAGGTGGATTTGTACTTAATCATTCATTATTTGCCTAACTGGAACTATGCTAATGTGTGATTTGTTCTGAAAAATAAATGAATGAGCACGACAGGTGTTGAAACTAACGTAGATAAAATCTGCAGATGCGAAATAAGATTAACAAAACATTGTTTGCGCGAGCGGTGATAACAATTACTATAATCGAGGTCGCGATATTGAAATAAGCACCTGACCCATTAATTACTTACATATTTCAGTATAAACTAAGAATTGTATAGTGTAGAAAAATGAAATTCATCCAGTAGACCGGTTCCTTTCTTATTGGGAACCCATCATGTATTGGCGCGGCAAATTCTGGCCAGTACATGACAAGTTTCCAATAAGGGTGACACCTGTCTACTAGATGAATACCGTTTTCTACACTATACAATACTTTGTTTATACTGACATATGTAGGTAATTAATGGGTGATGTGACATAAACACCAATTACATTATTTTTATTGAACAAGTCTTACAGTGTAAACTGAACTATTTTTTTAATAAAACTTCTATTTAAAGAATGCTAAGTATATTGATTAACAGGTGTAAAAAATTCAGATATTCTCCTGGAAAGAATATCGAACTACCAATTCCCATTTTAAACGACTAGACATACTTCAAAGTTTACTTAGTGGTGGTGATATTGAATACATTTAAACTAAGCCGCGCAGTGTACTAATGATAAAACATTTAATGAATTGTATTTAAAACATAATGGATAATACGAATTAATGGCCACTAACTACCTGGGAATTCAACAGCAAATCACTTTTGTACGATTGAATTTAAACAAATTATCTTTTATTAGCAAAACTAAAAGCGTTGCAACAAACATCTCCTAATTTTATTCGAATAAGATTTAAGCTAAACAGCCTTTTCAACAAAAAATGAAATATTTGTTTATAACAATCATATATGCCAGCAGGCGCTAATAGAAATCTAAGTAAAAACGTGCTAATCCTCAGCATTGTGTAAAATTGTGATTACATGATCAATCTATGCATCTTATTTGGTTTGCGAATTCAAAATATATCCTAGCAAATAAATCCGACTATTGGAGACGTTAAATAAACTCCGTACCCAGAGCTTTGTGTAGATTCACCGATAACATCCGAAATACATTATTTTTAGCTTGCCATTGTTAATAGGAAGATTTTGCATAATTTAAATGAGCAGAAGTCTAAAAAATGCACATACCTGACGTTTTGGCGGATTAACAAACCCTGAGTGACGCCAGTCAACATTTGTTGGTAAGCCAAGCTTGCCTATTCTTGCTTTCAGTTCTGTTTTGTTAAATACCTGACCAAATCGCTGTCTGGCTAATAGATGCGGATGTTTTTTCGAAACGTATTGACTTAGAAATTCTTGTTTTGTTTTGTCGGCAAACTCTGTCAGACCAAGGCGATAAAAGAATTTTTGATTTTGGTTGTGGGCTAAAATATGCTTTCGATTCTCCATCCAGACAGACAGCTTTTCAGCTTCAATAGTTGCAGTCGCATAACTTTTATTGAACATCGCTTTCCACTGGCTCCATTCATTGTAGAGACTAGGCTGAATTGCTCCGCTAGCAACGGAAAATACTACAAACACAACTACTGTGCTAAAATGTAATTCCGGCATGAAGGTTGTAAATGAAATCTAATTTGTTTTACGTCAATAATTTATGTAGAAAGCGAAACCAATATTAGAAAACATGTGAAGGATATTTGAAGTGCACTTAAGCATATTTGATTTTATATTTGATTTTGTTGATAGCTCGGTTTTCATTAACTATGATGATTATACGGTTATAATTATTATTCTGCTCTTAGAGGTTATTCGGACTGTCACGATATACTTTTTATTATTTCTTAGAAGTTAACTGTGTTGTTATTTCTTACAAATCTTTTGTTAGTTTTGCTTGATTGGTGGATATGTGGAAGAAGAATTTCGTTGGCTTATAATTATTTGTGCTATATATTACAGTGCAAGTTTGACTGATGTTTATAATCAATTATGTTTGCTTCACAATGTTTGCTTATTGTTTGATATGACATTAAATTTGAACCATCCTCATTTAACGTAATGGTTTATTTTTTTGTAGTAGAACCTTGTATACGGTAGAATAATAACAACGCTTTTGAACGCCCAAATGATTTTTTCGTATCTTCCTATCATGCATTGTTTAATAAACAAGTTAACATTTTTTCGTTAAATAAACCAGCTGCAATTTAAAATATAAACGCGAAATTGTACTCACCAACATAATATGAAAATATTTAGTTTTAACGTATAAACATCGTTGTTCCAATAACTTATGTCGCGCTGCAAGTTATTATTTCACAGAATTTCTTTTTTTGCTTAAACAATATTTTATGTGCCCATTTGAGTGAAAGTAAATGTGAACTGATTAATAGAATGAAGTCGTTTCCCCTTTTTGATTTCGAATATTGGTGACAACAATTGGGTTATTAGCTTTCCTGGAAATGAATAGAGGATTGGAATTTGCTTCCCCGCCTTAAATGTGCATTTCACCCGGATGTGGGTTTTCAGCCTCTTTCAAGTAAAGTCTCGTTTCTTTACGCCAGATTATCTTTATCTTGTGAACTCAGCTATTACATATCTATTTAATACAACAATCAATGCAGCCGCTGGATAGATGCAAGGAAATTTTAAAACACGACGTGTGAAAAAATAATTGCTCCTCTATTAGTCACCGTTTTTTTTCATTCGACAACATAATAATTTAAACATTAATTGATTGCGTGGGTGGTGGTAACAAGTCTTTAATTCAAATTTGCGAGCTTGATGTAAGCACCAATCCCATTTTATTTAACCTTTAACCAGCCGTCGGTAGTTTTGCTATGTTGTTCGACGACTGATTAAATAAAATAGGATTGGTGTTTACTTAAAGCTGGCAAACTTGATTTAAAGAACATTGTCAATTGTCGGTTTAGCAAACGCATTTTACCACTGATTTTAAATCAATATGATATAAAACAAACACTGTTTATGCCTGCAAAACCTGTGTAGACTCTGAAATATAGTCAAGCATTTAACTTCTTCATTCAGAATATCCCAGGAAATTACGTTGTCAATTTATCTTGCCGTATTTTTGTCATGTATTGTCAATTTCTTTGTCCATACGCTATTTGAAAGTAATTGGAATTTACAAGATTAACTCAACTGTGCACAACACCGTTTGCGGCATTAATTCGTGACTGATGAGTACGTCGAAATATTATTCATGCGATGATCCTTTTGATTTGCTTGACAGTTTTTTGTAGAAAGTCGATTTAACAATTTAGTTCGATTTATTTGTTTGAGCGCCTGAAATCTGTAGCACTTTTGTGCGTGCGTTTAGTTTGTAAATGTGTATTGTGGTCACCAATAACACGTGCTAAATAAGGAAGAAACTGGTCAAGGAGATTGTAATAGACCGCGAGTTCTGTTGAAACAGAGATTTGAACTTCTGCTTTTGTCCGACATGTCATTCTTATTTCCTCCATGTGTTGCGTAGTTCAGCATTTGAGCCAATATCTCCGGAATGTTACCGTCCATAATACAAAATTAGTCGAAGTTATGTTAGATATCTTTTGAAAGGAAACAGAGGAATTTTTAAACCTTTCGCTTGGCTTAAATTATGTTTTGGTAAATACCTTTGAGACATAAATTATATTTGGTTAATGGAAGTTGAAATTTTATATTTGCATTTTACCAAGTTCGAACGTTCATTAAAAATGCATACAATGCTATTGATGATAAATTTTGATTTTTCCATTAATCCTGTCTAATAATTTATTTATTTCTTTCTTATTTCTGTATTAAATAAAATACAAACATTGTGAAAGTTAGCCATTATTAAGCATAATAATCAGTGCTACATCTAGCTTTACTGCTACAAAGATTGATTTCTTTTATCGTTTTATGCAATATTAAATTCATACCAACAATCAACTCAACCATCAACACAACTTAACGACCTCGCCATCACTGACAGACACACACACACACATATATATATATATATATATATATATATATATATATATGTGTGTGTGTGTTTGTGTGTGTGCGTGTGTGTGTGTAGGGCTTCCGAAAATTAGGATATTTAGGTTTTAGTAATCCTGTGTGTTGAGCGTCTCTGAATTCATGTTAGTTGGCAAATCTTCTTAAAGTTTGACGAAATGTGGTCTGTAGTTGAATTAATATACAGCTATTTCGGAGGAAAGAGCTTCAAAGTAGGTGGAAACAATAGTTATGTTAGAAATCATTGATGGAAAATCTATTGTTAAGCTCCTTGTTCGGATGATTAGGTGACTTTTTCTGCTTTTTAAATGAAGCTTGGTCACTGCGAAATGAATAGCTGAATGGGGATCATACTGAAAACAATAATCCTTCCATTCTGGCTGGTCCTGTTAAATTTGCTGTAACGTTGTATTCTGGCCTAATAGTTGGTTGGCAAACTGAGTCATCATCAGCACCGAATTTCCACGCAAATTGCTAGTCGAATTCCTCTCTGTAATGTACCATTATACCTCTTATACATTAAGTATATTTAACTGGAAAAACGAAAGGTACAAAGTAAAAAACAGCAAAAATATATCAACAACACTAGAACTTCAGCTCATTGTAAAGAAAAAACCGAAAAATAATTAATTATTTATTTGTTTTGTGCACGCTGTCTATCTTCTATGAAAACTGGGCTTTAACTAAAGAGACATTTAATTTTTTTGAATTCTGGTAATTCCTTTTATAATGAATAATAGATAATTGTTAATTTAATGGTGTGGTTTAACATAGGCTTCTTTAGCGTAAAACAAAAAATCAAAAAAACATAAAAATTGTCAATTATTTGACGATTTACTAAAAAATATTATTGATTTTTAAAAGTTCAATTGAATGAAATATATTTAATGGACCTTTACTAAAATAAGTACTATTTTCTATTTCTTAATCATATTTTTAAAAATTAAAATGTTTTCTGAATAACAACAGAGAATATTGTTCCGTTTGTATTTTGGTAAAACACTTGATTGCTATATAGTGTGTTGAAGGTCCGAGATTTGATGAAAGTTAAAATTAATTCGGATAGCTTACGCAATGAATAAAAAAAATGGTGCGGTTGATGGAATGACAGACAAACAAATTTGTAAAATATTCATCCTATTACTAATAAGCGCATTTATTTATTTCGCTTTTTCAGAAATTTACCTGTTATATAAAATATTTTGTACTTCTAAACCATAATACAACGCAAAACAAATTAAAATACGTTGGAATCAGTCCAATATATTTAATAATCATATGAAACATCTTGGCCAAACTAATTATTAATTTGTAATTACATTAACGGTGCTTATTAAATTTTTGTCACGTTTGTGTTAAGCATCATAGATATAGGTTTAAGACTAGACATTCAATATATTTATCATTCAGAAAATGTTAGTAACATGTAAAATGTAAAACATTTTGGCAATAAATTTTAATAAACTTCGTCGACATAACAATAAATTTACATTTTTTCGTAATGAACATGTTATTTTGCTCCACGAATTGTCACTCCGTCATCACTTATCTGACAGATTCTTATAGTCAGGCATCTATACGGTTTTCAATTATCTTCAAATGTCGCAATGGTACATCTAATATTGATAGAACAACTGCTTCCCAGTATTCCGTGAAAAAGTCAAGATAAATATATAATGAATCTTTTAGAATTTAGAGTATCTAAAAGCAAAATAGTGTCAGTTTATACAGGCGCGTTACTTAAAAAGCGTATAAGTTCAGAGCAGTCACTTAATGTTATACAAATATTGAGAGATACATTCGGATTGGTTAAAACAAGTTTATAATGTTAGTAAAAACTGAATTCCTATTGGCTATAACAAGTACATCAGGCTTCCATAATTTAACTTCGCTTAATATTTTATTAATCTATTAACTATTTAATTGAAAAAGAAAAATATAAGCAGCTTATCTTGCTGCACCGTTTAAATAAGTTAGTTAGCACTGTCTCGCCGCATTTGCATCCTTCTCCCACCTTGGCGGAGAGTGGTAATCCAGCGTAGGGCGTGGCTAGCTGGTTTCATGACTTACGCCTCTGCTGTAAATTAGTTCGTCTCCAGGATAACTGCCAATTAATATAAAATATGTATGGTTATAACAATAACCGTGCTTCCAATTAAACTATAGACCTCTTTGCCATCCTCATCGAGCGAATTCTTGATAAAGGAGTTATAAGCTTCTCAACGTTGTTTATTTGGAAAACTCACAATAATTGAATTGATTTCCCGATATACATCACACTTGCAATATTGAACACACTGCAGACTGGATTATCAGTTTTTCAAATGATACATGGATATTGCAATGCAGAACATTGTGTAAGTGTCATACGCCTTCGCTGAAAATTCATTCATAGCCAGTCGCTAATATACACGTCGTGATATCACAATAAATTAATTTATATTGTCACCCACCATCGTGATTGTGAAGACGCCTTACACCAGTTTGGCGTCATTATCGACGTATCCTTGATGGGCGAATTGTTAGATGTTCGCCTGAGTACAAACTTTACTAACTTCATGGATCGAGTTCAGTCCGTGCTATACATAACACTTAAAATGAAGAACACAAGGCAGAAAAAGGCTTATGATATTCTGCTATACATGAAGATTGGAATAAAGATGTGGCATATAACTTTCTTATCTGATCGATATTATGAATGAAATAGGATTGTTACAAATTCACTCATTCCGTGGTTAATTTTCAATATCCTTTCTTAAATATATTCATCGATCTAAAGTTCATCATAGAAATAAGGTAAATCAAATAATGCAAGTATTAAATTTCAATCAAACGGCTCCATCTATTAATATGACTTGCTAATCTCAAAGTAGCTACTGACGTTTTGATAGATATGCTCACGACGCTTCCGTGAGTTTGTGTGTATTCAACCGTCAAGTAATTATTTTAATTTAATATCATAAAAGTGTACATTAATCCAAGTGAAATTATAGTGAAAGAACACTAATTTACTATTGGCATGCATCAAAATAATTCATGTATTTTACCATGTGGAATGGGGTATTTTAAGTTGACCTCAGTGGTTACGGAGGGTGTAGATGACGATAGTTCCTCTAACAAAAATGAATAATATTTATTTTGAAATGCGAGCTTTAATAAAATTCATTGTACCCTTTCTGTGTGCAAAAACAAATATCTACTAAGGAACATATCTTTATATATAAATTGGAAAGCAAAACAAGATAGAAATATGTGAACATAGAGAGAGTGTGAAAAACAGAAACCAATCAAATTGCGTGCGTCACATCCAGTTCAAGCTCAATGCTTGTACATGCTTCTTCTGCTTACATAAATCCGGCTGCAATTTGTTTATCCATAAGGTTTCGTATGTGGCTAGCTCCCTTTTGTTTTTGCATTTAGTAATTACTTTGAATGCTACGTCTGGAGAACATACGTGCGATGTTTCGATGACGTGTTGCGCAATAGCAGACGTGTATTCACCATTTGATTTAAAACAGGCGTTCAAGTTGCAATGTTCTCTCATTCGAGTAATTAACCGTCTGGTCGATCGGCCTACGTAAGTTGATCGATAACTTGCGCATGTATATTGGTAAATAATATTTGATATCGACATTAACGGCTGTTTCTCTTTGATTGCTGGTAAAGGCAAGTGTGTTATCCTAAATAACACTCGTAGTTTAGCTGCATTAAATGTGCGTGTTAATGCTGCTTTAACAGGAAGGGTACAAAGAAATACTATTTAAATTTATCAAGCCAATGCGAAAAAAAATATTTGCAGTAAAAAATCTGTTGTATAAATAAAGAAAAATTAAAATCATGTCAATTTAATTTATCAAAACATTATTAGAATTAAAACCTTCACTAATTTATGATGTCAAATAAATGAAGATGAGGTAAAAAATTGCCTACCGAAAAAGTCAATATGCTTAGGAAACACGGTAATTAATGGATATCATAATGAAGTACGATACTGTGAATAAATGATTAACAAGTATTAAATATAAAATAATAGGCTTATTTTTATTTCATATTAGTAATTTCTAGCTGGAACTAACTTCCCAGTCCGATTCGTGGCCTCCTTGCTTCTCACCACTAGTGAATACTGTATTCTGAATGGGATAAAACTATTGCTCAGCAGATTTTTCATTCATAATTTTGTCTCATTATTTAATTTCAATGGATTACCTAATTAAGCTCGTCGATTTGTTACAACTGCTTATCGTTATGTGTCTCAAATCATTCCAGTTAACTGTGTTCAGACTTCACTAAATGAAGGGTTAGGTCCAAGCTAATAATATGTCTTCACATACATGCGGTTCTGCATTCTTATCTACTTACCCTAATTGAGATTATGGCGTCACCAACATACATGAGATGTTATTTTTTTGCATAGAATTTCATAAACTATCGCTGTATTTATATTTACAATTTTCATCTTTTAGTTAGGTTGTTTACTGCCTTTGCTGCAACAGTGCCTTATTGTATAACTGTTCTACTTTAAGCCGGGTCCAATTTCTCATTTTAACCAATTAATAGGGTCTTTGTTTATTTTAGTGTGTATGCCTGCATTATGTAACTCGTCGATCACCAGATCATTATAATCAGCCTGACTCATCATGACCATCGTCTTTTTATTTTTTTGTGTTTAAAAATAAATTATTTTACACTAGTAGCTAATTTCTGAGAAGTTCAACATCGTAATCGGTCTCTTACTTATCCTCTCGTTCTATTCAAATAATTTTGGAAAACATGAATTCAGATCTAAACATATATATTTATCTCAAAACCGTTGTGTTATTCTAACAACCTTGGTTCGACGACTGGTAAAATACAGAGATATTTCTGTTTACTTAAAGCACGCAAACTTGATTTAAAGAATTGTTACAACCGCCTGCGCAATCAATTATTGTTTATTTATATAACCATCGTAATGTCCACATTCTACGGTGATCTCTCACTTTTAATCACCATGTTCATATCACGGATAAGAAATTCAAGTTAACCATATATAAAGTCGGAAAAATGAGAAGTTGTGTTTCTGTTGTTTCAGTCTCATTACAATGTCGATGTTTTAACAGTAAAATAATACAGATGTAAACATTAAAGTAATGAGAGAAACCACTGATTGGTCACAATAGAAAGTGAAATTAGTCATCAATAATGAGATTCTTAATAAAACATTATACCGAACACATGATAACAAGCTGATATAGTTGCACACAGAGTGTACCGTTTGGTAAAACTACATTAAATTTAGTAACCCTATAAAGATGATTGTTATTGTTCAACACACGCTGAAATCTAACATTCAAAAGATTCGTTTTTGCGAAATAGGAAAATTTGTGCTATTACTCAAATTAAATTTTAATGAATGCCTATAATTTGGTTAAAATTGTTGATATAAGAATACGATATATAGGTGATATGTTGGCGAGCTTAGATATGTTGGCCATGTAAACAAATATATCGGTGCTAAAAGCAATGCATTGTTTGCAAATATTTCATATTGATTATGCTTTAATATTTAAAGAATGCTAAATGATGATTGAGCCCACGTTTGAGATGATGAGTATATCAATGTAATAGCAATTATTTAGATCTAGGTCGAAATCATGATATGAACTTTATTCCATTATATATATATATATATATATATATATATATATAATTTTGTCGGTATAACTTAAGCATCTTTAAATTTAATAAATGCAATCATCCAGTAGACCGGTTTCATCCTTATTGGAAACTTTTCAAGTACTGTCCAATATTTGACACAGTCTGGGCTCGAACCTGTGAATATCTGTTTCACATTCTATTTCGCTAACTATTTATTCACCTTACCACGCACTAAACACAATTTTCAGTAATGTAATAACTTATATTTTAGTTAGACTTTCCTTAATTTCAAGTCTATAAGGCAAATGTTCCGACATAAATTTCCAATCTGTCATAATTTAACATACATCACGCTACCTGAGAAAGTAGTATTTAATTGAATATATACATATAATTAAACAGTAATTTGCTGTGCTATATTAGTAGTTAGTTCATGAACGTTAATTTATATAAATGTTCAATTCACTGTCCAGCAAGTGTGATGTCAGGTCTATATTGAAATATTTTGGGTAGCCCGTTGGAGATATATTTTTAATGAGATACCATGTAGGCTTCACCTGAAGTAAAGGCTAACGTAAAGAAATATTATTTAGTATAGAGCTAAAAATGTTTCGGAATATGCGACAGGGCGTCTCAGAGTTAGAGTCCTAGACTGGATTGAACTGAAATGATGCTGTTGCGAGTGATAAATAGGACGAGCAAAATTCTACAGCAAATGGCATGTTGAGATCTTTTGAACAATGGGGATGAATTGTAAATTTTGGGGGAACTATAAAAGTAGAAAATTCCTAAGGAGCAGTCGTTCAAGATAGTTCTGACGTTGAGAAAAGACACGCTTCAGAAATCGAGAAGTGATATGCTCAGTGACATTGAAAGAGACTACGGTGAAAAAGAAATAAATTTTGTTGCCATATGTTACGAGGGATAAGACGTAAGATTTGAATTAAATAAGTTGCACATTAGAGTTTTGTGCTTTGAAACAGATTAAATGAGCTCATTTGAAGAGTTATGAAGTAATTTGATTAAGATGTTGGGATAATTCTAATGATTAAGAAAAATAAATTCCTAGGTTCTTGACCAAGAAAATCAATTCAATATCAATGGACCAGTTAGCTGTCGGGACAGAATGGATTGGGTAGGAGCAAAATTTAATCAAGTGAGTCTTATAGGTTTTTAGTTTAAGCCCCATTAGGCTAAGAAGAGATTAAAGCAAGCAACTAGAGACTTGGAAGCACTCAGCAAGGTTCGATTACCGACTCTTTTAGTAATGTAGCGACTTCGGTGGTATAAATCTATAAGAGCCGCATATAATATTGCTCAATGAGGCAAATTCAATTGCTGAGAAATCCTTGGATTTTTCCAGCAAGAGGAGATTGTATACATGACGTTCATATATGAAGAAAAAACACTGTTGATGATCAGGGTGGCCGAATCTATTTCTTGAATTAATTAAAGAATAAATTACGTTATATAACATCCTGTCGAAGATTTTAGTGAAATCAGGGATAATAACTATTGGGCGGAGATTTTTAAATAATGTAATTGATGAAATGCCCTTTTTTATGATAGGTGACATCATCGAATTAAGCCACCTCGGGGGAAGATAGATAATTTTGAGTCATCCGCTACTAACTTCAACAATCAGAGTGAAGTTTTTCAAACCTAGAAAAGCAGTCATGCCAACAAAGACATCATATTGATAAAATTGGTGTTTTGATTTAATATTCGTGATTGATTATGGCCGGCCAAACGTTGAGCCAAAGCAGATTCTTAGTATCCCCGTTATGAAACTTCTCTGCAGGTGAGGTAGAATTGGAATATGAATTTCAAGATAATTCAGATAGTCCTCAACAAAGATGGTGTCGTCCAAACCAGAGAAGTTTATACAATTAAAAAATGATTGTGCGGGTGTTGGTAACAATCCTTTAAATCAATTTTTAAAGCTTGATTTAAGCATCAATCGCATTGTGTTTAATCATTTATCGAAAAACACAGCAAAACTACCGTTAGTCACAGAGAGAAGTTTATATTTCCCCTTTTCGACTAATGTAACGTTTGGTTTTCGATAATAGCAACATTTTTAATGGAGTTGGGAGCCGTGTGAATGCGTATTTTGATGCCGAATGCTTGCCTGATGATTATTTGTTTATTATGATAATCAGAGTGTAAAAGTACGAGAACAAGGGCAGGTGACGAGGTTCGTAATCATTACTTACAAGCAAAGTTAGCGTGCGCCTTTAATAAGGTGCTTAATACGATGGTATGCGCTGGCTAGCTTCATTGCTACAAAAATTATATTAAAATATATTCATTTAGGAATTTATTAACGTTAGGCTTGAACAATTTTCTAATATGCTAATAAGTAATTGTTTTGTTTGATTAAGACATTTCATAGAATAGTACTGCTAAGATTAGTGCACTGACCATAGACACGCATTCTTTTCGGCTTCAGCCGTTCTATGTATAAAGTTATGTTTCGCATGGCTTGCTTTAGTGTGTGTGTGATTTAGAATTTGTGAATTGGAGTACATATGAAGCCTGTCACCAATTACCCCAAAGCAAACACTTGGTAGTCGTTTCTGTCAATACAGGACGTGAAAAATAAGGAGTATGTAATTTCTGTTTTACATAAGTTTAAAGATCCATAATGTGTTTCCGGCCTTAAAAATTGCATTCCACCCGATGCATATTGCTAACGAAATTTTGATGTATTGGCGATTTAGTATTTCAAATTAGATATAAAATAATTTTACAATGTAAAATGTTTACGATAATTTATTGTAAAAATTAATTTTGAATTTAATTCTCGTCTTATCTGTAAAATTTCTACTCTATGCATAATAATATTATTTTGAATTGAATGAGATTTATCAGATGAATCGTCTAGAGAGACTTTTTTTCAAATACATCTTTAAATCAAGTTTGCAAACTTGATGTAGACGCCAATCCCATTGTATCTAACCAGTCGTCGTGCAACACAGCGAAACTACCGTCAGTCACCTGTACTGACGCGTTTCTTCCTTTGATGATTACCACCAGAGTTACGACGAAAAACTGTTTAGCGTGAATCAAACCGAAATGCATATATATGAAACACAAAAAGAAATATGTGGTTCTCACCTCTAGTAGTCTCGCATAAATTGTGTTTGACTGCAAATATAGGTTGCACAATTTCTATGCAGTGACGAACATTAACGTTTTGCAGCTTTCGCCACATATGTAGAGGTAATACAATTAAAAACCATTTATTGCCCGAGTGGTGGCAACAAGTTTATAAATCAAGTTTTCGAGCTTGAAGTAAACACCAATCACATTGTATTTAACCAGTCTTCGAACCACACAGCCAAAACTGCCGACAGTCACACGTATCCAATTTTTCTTTCCATGTATATGCATTGCGGTTTGATTCTCGCTATTAAGTTTGCCGTCGTACTTTGGTGATGATCATTTAAAATCGAAACCCATTAGTACGTGTGACTGACGATAGTTTTGCTGTTTTGGTTGACGAACGGTTAAATAAAATGTGGTTGGTTTTTACTTCAAGCTGGTAAACTTAATTTAAATAATTGTTACCAACACCCGCGCAATCATTGATTAATTAATTCTTTCAAATACATCAGTCACACAATCAAAGTCTTCAAATTTCAGATCCGCATCCATGTTAATAAAAAATTGAAGAGATTTGAAATATGTAACACCTTAGCAATCAGATACATATGCTCTTGTGCCGTTAGCTGATCTGTAATGCAAATGGTATGAGATTGAACTCTGAAGCAAAAAACCCAATCAAAAAACCAGCTTTTCTCGGATATGACGATTTCCAAGTAAATAGAGAAACATGTATTCCAATAGGCTAACTATGTTACTATAAGTTTAAATATGGTTAACAGAACATGGAGTAAATTATTAAAATTTGCGACATACTCGCTGTCAAGAATATGGCAGAGTTCACGATCGAACAGTAAAAATAGCTATAATGAACTTAAACCAAGAATATTCCAGATATTATGGAAATAAAATATTTACATGCTATAATATTTTAAATTAATCCGGTCAATTAATTCGTATAAATAATTTGTTAATTAAATTTTATCGCAGGAGATCTCAACTAATAAAATAAATGAAATAACTTTATATAAATTGTTTAAAATATAAGATTCGCATGAACTATCTTCAATAATGTACACACGATATCAACTCATGAAATAAACATTAAAAATATAATTCAGTCGATTCTAGAAAGTCTAATGATGAAAATGTTAAAGTAAAAGATCTCGCTACCCATAGATACCAGATTCGCAATCGCAATTGCTATACTTAGGGTAACCAAGTACTTCATTCTTCTCAGTTCCCTCCTTCAGGCTAACGTCCCCGTGTTTTACTCGATCGGGTGCTCTGTGTCTTCAAATTTATAACTGATGTCCATCGTGGCAAATTCAGATGTAACATAAATTAATTCATTAAATTAGGGTGATATAGCTCGATATCTCACTAAGTGCCGTGTATTTTGACGAAAATAAGAGCATTCAAACAGAGCATCTGAATCAAAATACCCATAGAACAAATAGACATCCTTACCTATGTAGCAAAAGAAAACTACTATTCGTGGGCCTCTCCAAATTTTGTTGTAGTGCTGTACAGTTAAAGTATGCTAAAGAAACAGGTTATTGCTAAGTTGGTTCACTTACGCTACAAGACCGGACCGGAACCAAACCAAAATATCAAAATTTTATTTGCAAAATCAATAGAGTTGACCATGAAAGTTCCAAATTTTAAACAAAGAAGCGTCCATAAAAAAAATATAATTACAGTTTTTAAACATTTGTTCAAGAAAACCATAAATTTCAAATTTACAAAAATAATAAGTAATTAATTTTTATATTGGAACATTATCATTACGTAGCAAATAGACGCGGTGATGTACAAATATACATATTTGGGCAAGTTAAGCAAATACGAAACTTAAATCATTTTGCGAATAAATAGACTTAATAAACTCATATGTTATAAATGAGTTGAATTGAACTTTTTCGAAATAATACTTCAATGTTTATTTCTATTGTAGAGGGCATTTAACTTCCCAAATAAAAATTAAACAATTTGAAGTTTTGGACATTTGAAGTCACCGCTGGTTTCATAAAAAAATTATGAATTGAAAAGAATGAAATTGTTTTGGAATTTTCTTTGTTTAAATCGTCGAATATTATAGTCTGTCTTTGTTGACATTATTATACAATTAGCTTGAGATTTTGTTTATAAGATTTACGCCAGTCCTTTGTTCTGATACAGACATATCTGATTTCCTGTATATCAATTTACATACACGGAATTGTAATCAAAATTTATCGAATTAACCACAAATTAGTATTATTATTGATATCACAAAAAGAATCTCAAATTTGTTAAAGGCAAAATGTTGAAGTTCTCTGTTCCCGGGGTTTTCAATTTCGTACAGGTTATAGTGGCAACCTGTAAGACGGTGGGCATCCGCATTTTGTTGTAATAAATATGAACATTGATCTATTGAAAGTTAAAATATCTTTGCTCAACAAATTTATTAGTCATCACGCCATAAATTGCGAACAATGAATCAATTTCTATTGCGCAGTTACCAATATTGCAAGTCTTATTATAGAATATTTATTATCACATTTAATCTACACAATATAAATTAACGTAGTTTAATTTAGGCAGAAATAAAACAAATGTATTCGTCAGTCTAAAGCTAAATTTAGTCACTATATGTAAATAATTCTTTTATAATTTATTAACTATAAGATCAGTGAGAAAAGCTAATTAACAAATTAAAATCATAAGGCAAAAATTAATCATCGTTAGGAATTTTAAAGATAATTCAAATTCGTCCTGGATACCACATATTACCGCACTTGGCTATTTAAGAGATTACCAAAACTGTCAGTTAAAATATAAATATTTGCAATTCTAGCGTACAGAATATGGTCAATATTATACATTTTTTTGGCATCAAAATCGCTACCAAATGAGTCAATAACAATGAAACTTCTGAAATAAGCCCTCAACAACCTATTTATGCCGGAATAAATCAAGCAGCGCTAACCTACAATAGAATCGTGTCAGATAGACACACGACAAATATATATATATATATATATATATATATATATATGTATTTTCTTATTAAAGTTTGTATTATTTTAATTTAAAGTTAATAATTTTAAGAAGCGTTGGACTGTAGCCCTAAAATGAGTCGCTATAGATTAGAAGGATTGCTGACGAGAATCTTGTCGCAAATATACAGCCATATCGACAACTCTTTCAATGCAAAACTTTGAACGGAAGATGGCTAAACTTCCCAGCTGTTCCTATGACTAAATATTTCTCGATCCAACCACGCACTTCATCGACCACCGTATCAGTCACGTACGAATCCATCAGACGTCATAACAAAACATCTGAAAGAAAATTATGGTAATTCAACGATTAAGAAAAGAAAATTTGAGGGTAGGCAACGGAATATAGCCTTATTAACAAACTGAGATAATAAATGACGTTCAGATAATGTGTGAAGTTTACATGCATGGCCTTTAACAAAGTAAATAGGACATAAAGTAAATAAAATTGTCCTTCAATTAACACTTAATGAAATGCAGCACATTGGATTTCCAGTTATGTAAGAGTAATGCACATGATTACAGACGATGAAATAACAAAAATGAGCCTTGATAGCCGAACGTGATCATGTCGAATAGTTCAGAAATAACACGTCTGAAAACCGCATTTTTGTTTAGATAATGTTGAATATTGTACCAAATATTAAAGGTCACGATATTCCATTAAGTCGATAGTAATTATTAAATGATCAATAAATAAACAGACACGGAAAGTAATTGCTTGTAGCTGAGCTTAAATTAAGATAAAATATATCCACCTATGAATGTAAAGTAAATTTTTATTGACGGGCCGAGCAATACAAAACTATTCATCATAAAAATCTGCATTGGTGAGATGTAACATTTGGTGTTCTGCACACCATGGATTTTAATCTCACTTTAAACCTCTAAATAGAATAATTGTAAATGTAATACCTTAGATGATGCGTTAACCTACCAATGCATCGTTGGTAACCTAAAAAACGAACGTCTTTGTTGTTTGCATAGTTTTCTTAAAAATTTATTGATAATGTTATGAACCCGGCTGACGCCGCGTTCCGAAAGGCCGGCGGAGTCGCCAATTTGAGCATACATATTTGGATCATTCTTGTATTTTTATTGGAACGTGATATAATAAGAAATTAGCCTGAAGTTTTAATTTAAAATGAGCGCATTTTTACAGTAATGTTGTTGCTAACGGGAAAGAAAATAACTTGTTACAAATTTCAGTTGGATTATATAAAAATATCTATATTGAATATTTATCATACTAATACACATGTTATCTGCTATGTTAGAACACACACAATACACAAAGCACTAATATCTTCTTTTTTTGATTTTAAAGTGATTTAAGTGAAACTATTTATCAGTTATTGCTTAACGGTTAAAAATATTTATACCATTGAACGCGTGTATCACACAGGATATTTTAACAACCGAGGAATTAAATACGAAAAGAAAAAAAACAGATAATTGCTATACATCACATGCCATATTTAAACTTTAATTAAAAAGATGCTTTAAAAAAGACGAATGCATCGCTTAAACTCTACACAGGAATCATTGCTCGTTATAGTACCTAAGAAGGAGTGAACTGGGTTTAAACCTGTTGGTGACTACTTCAAGTTTAATATATTCACACAAAAATACCTTAGAATAGCAAGTCGATACATTTGAACAAGAATTTACACTTATTAAACGTATGACAGTGGCTTACACAAGAATACTTTTACAAGGTACAAAACAGTAATTCATTACCTGAGTCATGCTATACACCATGATTTTACTGAATATTATTTAGCTATAATAACTATTATAGGAATTAATATTATTCAGGAATTTCATCTCCTGAAACGATTAAATAATTGAAAACTGTTATTGTTCTGGTGGATTATTATCAACGACTGTTCATAGTATGGCAGATATTTTAAGACACTTACAAAGGCATACAAAGGAAGCCTCGGCGTACAGTGCGAATTACCCAACCATCAAATGTCACAGAAGGAGATTAAAAGTTTGCTGACAGTTTAAATAAAATATTTTAGAATTCCACGAAGTCAAAACTGCATTTGTAAGCCAATGCATCCGATACACGTAGAGCAAATAAAATATTATTAATGATGCTGATTTCGTTTTTACAAACATTATACAAAAAAATATTCGAAAACATTAAAATTTGGTCAGGTGCTACTAAGAATCTAATCTGCCGTCAATCAATTTTGGTTGTCTTACTCAAACTACCAGTTAGCTATGTATAACGATCATTTTTCCTCTGTTAATATATATATATATATATATATATATATATATATAAATGGTTCTGAAATTTACCAAACGAGTTCGTACACAATTACCGAATATATTACATTACAAATTTGAACTAGTTCATACAATTTGCAATGATAATAGAATTCAAGACTTGTTCTGTCTTAAAAGTACCTCAACATTTGAAGCATATTAAGCAACTAACATTCACAATATTTCTAATGAACCAATCAAAGCCAAAAAAATTGTCCGCCATATTAATAAGTATCTAAAGCGATTCTCAACTGTCATTATTGAAAGAAAGTTGACGTTTTGAAAAATACTTTATAGAATATCAATCTATAAATAGTCAAACATTTTCACTAGGACGCTAAGTATATAGATGAACGCACCTTTTTTACTTGAAAAGTTGGCACTGCCGGAAAGCGGCAAAAAAATCATAAACTGGGGTATTTAATATTCTGAAAATGGGAGAAATCCTCGAGGCATCAACAGAATAATTTTTAAAAAATCCTACTAATAGATGTGAAAATGAATCCATTAGAAAATAATTAGCATATTTAACATTTGGACGGCAATTTTGGTTAATTTATTATAGTATTTGTTGCACACTTGGTATTGTCGATCTGCAAACTACCGTGTACCCATGACTTCTTCGAGCTCAGTGTATTCTGCCCACAGGTAATAGAGGTAGGTTTGGATCACACAGTCATGGGATCATCCATAGCCAACTGAATTTGAATGGCAAGATTTTGAGTATACGTATATTGCCGGTATAAAGACACTGTTGCGTCAGGTAGCAAAGGCAATTTATCAGGTAGACCAATTTCGTCCGTATTCAGAGCCATACAGGTACTGTCAAGAATATTCCGCGGAAGAAATATGAAACAAGGCAAATTCGGAAAAGTACTTGAAATGTTTCCAATAAGGATGAAATAGTCTACTTTACGAATTTCCTTTGCTAACTTATGTAATATTGAGTTAGCAATAAAATATCCTAACAATATATATATATATATATATATATATATATATATATATATATATATATCTTATTAGGAAGGAAAAACACAATAAAACCAAAGTGGATAACGGTAATTTATTTCGAGATTACTAAACTTCGCTTTACAATCTTGCATTCATGTACACTCTGGGTTTTAATTTGATTATGTGAGTGACAACAAATCTTGCTCGGTTTTGCTTCTATTTTTTTTGGGCTGATTTATAAGTGTGTATGTGTATGTGTCTTTGTGTGCCTGTTTTTATTTAAAGATCCTTCTCGCTTTATTGCGAGGTAATGCCTGAGTTCTGGTCATTTTGTATTGATGGCTTGGGAGTTAACCAATTGTTCGCATTGGTTGCTATTGCGTGTACGCATGTTATTTAGGATAATAACCGATCAAGTCCATTTTCTATAAGCATCTGTTTTAGTCAACCATATTAATTTAGTTGTTTATGCGGACTCCTTTAGAGTTTGCTACGATGTTTTTTTATCCAACCTAGACTTAATTAACTATAACGCTGCAGTTAAGTTTGTGATCTTTGTTGATAAGATTCTGACCAAGAATTCCAAACCATCACACGTATTCATTTTAAAAGACACACCATTTAATTTTTATAAATTTATACATACATACATGCATCAGCATATATATATATATATATATATATATATATATATATATATATTTATAACATTTATTAATTATTATGCATTTCTGCGACTCGACTGCTGCTTCCTTTTTCTACTGCCTTTGCTTCATCCTTATTTGTGCATTTCTTCGTGAATTTTCTCTTGTATTCACGTCAGCCCTAAATAGGGTCATTGGAGCATTCTCGGCCTAACATGTAGCTAATACATAAACCTACATTTTATTTAAGCAACCCGTTGTCCTCAATTTTAAATCCAGAAATTATACCGCATCTTATATTTCTATTTAAAATTACAATTTGTCTATTTGATTAGGTTATTTTAGAAATTAACCTAATTCTTCATCTACATAATTAAAAATTACAAAAAGATCATCATTAATTATTATGCACTTCTGCGACTCGACTGCTTCTTCCATCATTCTACTGCTTTTGCTTCATCTTAATTTGTGCATTTCTGTGTGGATTTTCTCTTGTATTCACGTCAGCCCTAAATATGGTCTTTGGAACGTTCTCTGCCTAAAATGTAGATACTACAAAAACCTACATTTCCTTTAAGCAATCCGTTGTCCTCAATTTTAAATCCAGAAATTATAGCGCATCTAATATTTCTATTTAAAATTAAAATTTGTCTATTAGATTAGGAAATTTAAGATATTAACCTAATTCTTCATCTTCATAATCACAAATTTAAAAAAAATTATCATACAAAAATTTCACAAACAAATTTAGATATAGCAATGGATTATGAAATATATTTCTCCATAAAATGAATGTTTGATTTTGTGACAGAATCAGACATTTGTTGACTCACAGAGATACAGCTATTTTGTTAAGAAATGCCTTGTCTGAACGTAAAGTAGGTAGAGAAGATATGTCGGCTACAAACTGCCATAAAATGTTTTAACGTAAATTGTATTTCCACCTATCCTGACTTGGAATGTTTAATAGAATTTCAAAAGATCAATTTAACATAGGTTTTAACAATGACATTTCTCTTGTATTGAAATTGTGCTGCGATTTAAAAAAATGTATTTGACGAAGACTCCAGAGAGCGAGATTGAAGAGCTTTAATTTGACAGAAATTTAGAAGAGTTATACTGCTGTACTTATCCAAATACTTATGCGAAAATATTTCTGATTGCAAGTATACCATAGTTCAACTAGAGTAATTTTAAAACGCCTAACGAATAATATATTACTGATAAAAACCAAAAAATTCGGTAATTCTCCTGAAAAAAAGAAACATCGTTAATTCGTCCTGATAACTAGCAGGGATTATAAGTTTTAATCCATTTTTAGACGATTTTCTTGACTGATAAATAATATGGTAATAGTATGTGGTTTTACGTTTACCGAAGCTTTTTTCCTATTAAGTAACCGACTTATAATAAACCATTGTCTAATCAGGATGTTTAGCGAATTTTGTAATTCGTGGACATGGAAAGAGCTCATATTCATAAAGTCAAATTAGACGGTAGTAAAGGCAAGTTAATTACTCCTGCACTGTTCTGGAAATATCAGTCTTACGTAAAGCAAGTATTACCCAAATGTTGAAAATAAGCTTACATTTTAAATAAGACATGGGTTGTTTTTAGACGAAAATTGGTTGCACGGGCGGTGACAGCAATTATTTCAATCAAGGTTGTCATTTTGATATAAACAAAATTTCCATTATATGAGTACGTTAGTCAGTGTATTGCAATGATTAGTTTCTACTGCCAAATTTGTTTATATAATGGAGTTAGTGTTTATATCAAGATCGCCTACTTGATTGAAATCATAATAATTTTTATTGATAAGAAATAGTGGCTAATCCTTATTTTAGTATATTTTCTCGCATTTTTCGTCATACTTAGTAGAGGTTAATAATAAAAACGTTAACTGTTTGCACACTTACTTTTGTTTAGGTAAACATTCTGCATTATATACTGATCGTATTTGGTTTCCTTTAAAGCGGTATAGTACTAAAGTAGCAACTGTGAAATACCTACAAAATTCGTCAATTTACATTATGTATCCACCATTTTAATTTGAAGTATACCATTTATGAAGTAAAAAATTTGAATGAAAAAAATAATTAAAAAAAGCACATTGAATTTTAATTTATTTCAATTATCCTAAGTAAACAATTTCGTGAACATTATAAATGGCATTCCTAAGCGCATATTAACACATGTGCATTTTCCTTTTCTCTTGAATTACAAGATTAATTTAAATCACGTATAAGAGAAGAGAATAGTGAAGTAACTAAATAAAATTATAAAGAATAAAAATATAATGTTACAAATCTTGCCCCAACTCGGCAGTAATCGCTGATACCACATATAACCACGATTGACAATTTTAACTCGGACAGATTTAATAATGATGGAAATTCAGTTATAAATGTGTTTTACGTGACAAGAAAAATTCTATAATTGAATGACACGGTAACAGTGTTAAGGATTATCTTGTTTTTTTGTTTTATAAGTAAATATTTTACATTGTTTAAAATATTTGCTAAATTACTGACATTCAAACACGAATAGATCGTTTGTTGATAATTTTGTCTTCGGTAATTTAATTACTTCGTCCTTCGTCAAGCATATTACACTTTTCTCATACAGATTTACTTCAGTTACAAATTAGCGTTGTCATTATTAGAATTTTTTTACATATAAATTAACCAAAGATTCAAAGTTTTCGCGGTTCATATCTAAAATTAGTGACTTAAAATTTGGCTCTGTTCAAACATGAAATAATTTCAAATGAGGTTTATTAATTCGTCTATCGAAAATACTCGCGATGTTTAATATCTTGTCTATCAAAGAATTGCCTGTACTAATATTAAAATAGCATACTCGTGGTTTCTGTTTTGCTAAATTTATAAAATTCATAAGTGCTTCATAGTCTTACCTAATATATTTATTCTCTTATTTATGGTTTTTTGTTATAAAATTAAAGTAATAGTGCGATTGCATTTTCAAATTAAAAGCTTAACATCTTGATAATTTGTAAGGCTTTTTAAACATTTTATTATTAAGAGTTAGTTTTATATAAATTTAACTCTGTTCTAAAAAGTCATTATTATTATTATTATTATTATTATTATTATTATTATTATTATTATTATTTAATTATTGTCGAAATATATATAACAATGAAGCAACATATTATTACAATTTTTAAACCAAAATATTGATAAAAGCGACATTTTGCTATGTTGATTCTTAAAAATTTTCAATGGTCAATTATGGCCAATTTAGCTATAAAATAATATGTTGTTAATTTTATTCATGGTCAATATTGACTTCACCAATATTGGTTGGGACTTTTATGCAGATTTCCTTCAGAATTTACTATGATTGTGTAGTCCGGCTCAGACTTATTTATCTTTATCTCCGCATGCATGGTGGTCACTGTCCCTATGGCTACATCGGAAGCATCTGTGACCAGCTAAATCGTCTTAGTCCAGTCAGCAGTTGTTAATGTGATCGCTTCCCTTAACAGGTATTTGCCCTCTGGTATTTCTCTATGTCATCTTGGATTAGATTAATAGGCTATGTCATCTTGATACTACTTCTTTCACGAACCAAACATTAAGTTAATGATCCCAAAATTACAGCTAAACCTGGTTTAAAACGCCGACAATAAGATATCATTCCCAAAAATCTACGCATACGGCATACAGTTCGGTGTTCCGGTACATCTCTGATCGTCTGGACCTTATATTACAAGGGCTTAATCCCATCCTTGAAAATGGAGTTTTCCAGAAATTTTACTGTTGAGCAACAAACAACTTTGCCCTTCTCTAGCTCGACAATTAATCTATAGCGTTCGAGCTGTGTTAAAATGTGTCCAAGTGAACCAGTTGTTCCTTCCGAGATGGAATACTTATGATGATGTCATCTTTGTACACTCGAGCAAATGGACTGTTCTGAAGAACTTTCTCCTTCAGACTAAGGAATGTCTGACTTGCATTCTTCAATTCAATGAACATGCATAAGCACTCGTGCCATCCACCTCCATGAAATCGCACTGTGGTTTGCGGTGTAGATTCTGCCTCCATAGGTACTTGACTGTACGCATTATGAAGATCTAATTTAGTGCAAACATAATAAGCTGTTATATCCCTGAGTGAAGTACTCTGGTTCGGTAAGAGATTCAAATCACCTTCGTTATTGAATACAACAGTTGCTTATTACTACAAACCCGCAATTGTTCCGTTTCAGCTTTGGAAATTACCACTACTGGAGACTCAAAGTTCGAATTTGAATGCCTAAAACTTCCTTCCTCCCTTAATCGCTGAAAATCTTCGAATCCAACGTGTTGTTTATGTTCCGCTAACGAACGAATCCTAGGCAAACAGGGTGATGGTGCCACCAACACGATGTGGTGTTTTATTCCTGCCTTCAGAACATTTCTCTTATAAATGAAAGGTAGAAACTTTATCAGGTATTTCTCGAGAACTTCGGCTAAGTCATCGGTGACGAAGGGTCTTGGTAGTCGAATTGACATAAACAATGAGGTCCCAGTATCTGTATATGTTACTATCCACGTGCCTCGTCCAATATTCCAGGTCTTTGGATCTAACATCAATTTGAAATTTATCAAAAAATCCATCGCAATGATGTTGCTTTTTAGGTCTGCGACTAGAAAATTTCACATAAACGACGATATCTGCTCCAACGTCACTGAAATTTTGTGACGTTCTTAGCCATTATTGGACTTCTGTTTGTGGCCTATATTCGAATGTGAGGCAAACTATTTCTATCACATCAGATCGAACTAGGTTCACATCGGCACTCGTGTATATTAAGAACTTAAAACCACTTAGATCATCTGTTATTCTGAACTTGTTGATGATTTGGTCAGCAACCTCTTCGAGATTTTCTTCAAATCTATATAAAACAGTCTTACTGATTGAATTAGTTCGCATATCTTCTATCGAATTTCTCGAACCTAAATTAGATGATTTTAGGATACATTGGCAAGGCATTCCTTGGAGCTTTTCATTCGCAACCCCCTTACGGCTGCTAACAGATAGGGTTCAATATATTTTCCGGAGATTTGCGCTTATCCAAAGGACAAAATCTACATTTCCATCGTGGATCACCCAACTTTG
The DNA here is from genome assembly GCA_029291075.1 of Eudiplozoon nipponicum. Lineage (NCBI taxonomy): Eukaryota > Metazoa > Platyhelminthes > Monogenea > Mazocraeidea > Diplozoidae > Eudiplozoon > Eudiplozoon nipponicum. Next base: position 46,470 of record JAQBSW010003963.1, read on the forward strand.
AATAGGTGAATCCTTCGCCTTGACATTTCCAAGCTCGGCATACCTACGATTTAAAATGAACACTCCGCGTTGTCTTTGAACACCGTCATGCGATTCACTTCTCCGGTGCTTGGAAAGGCTTCTGTGACCACGAGAATGTGAACTAGCTCTGCCAGTTTTTTCGACCATTTGGTTAGCCAACACATATCGGGTTGTATGACACAAAGTTTATTCTATAGGTTCAAGAGTCTTTTTCAGATTAGATTGAATTGCTTCTCATATTACGCGTCTGGTTTTTCGGTACACCTTTTAGTTACTACTATCGGTACACCTTATCCAATCATTTGAGCTGCTTTGACAACTCTAAATCTAATTTATCATAGACATTCAAAATGGCTCTTAATCTTGTATGCAAATCTGCTATAAATAAACTGTAAAAAAATTTTTTTGAGATAAAAAACCCAATAGTTTTGGCAAGCAATCTTTCATTAAATTCAAATCGAAGTTTGTTTTCCATCTTTTCCTGATGTCAGCTATCTGCTCATTACTTTCGGGTTAATATCGTCTTTAAAGCTTTTGATAGTTTTCTAAATCGGGATCAGTTCTACTTCACTTTTTCGGGCAATGACCACTGGGCCGAGTCAAATATTTCTGTTGGGTCGGTAATCTTTTAAACTTTTTAAAATATTTATGCGTCATTAACCCAATCAGAGAGATTGTATGGTCTGTACGTGAAGAGATTTTGTTATCCATATGATTGTAACTGGTACGGCCTATATCTGTTGTAGACCTTTCCTCATATTGGATCATGGTGCAGGCGCCACGTTTTATAGAGGCCCTTTGGTCATTACCACAAGGTAGCACCTAAAATACCAAATTCATTTAACAAATGTAGCTGGAATGATTATCAAATTTAGAACAACTAAATTCCTCAGCAACTTCTCTTAAGCTAATTTTCCTGAGTCCTTGGGTCAACTGCTCTATGTCTTCACATTTAACGCTGTTATCAATTTAAATCCATATTAATATACGATTTATTACGACAAAGTACGAATGTTCACTGTATCATCTATTGCCACATTTACCCATATGAAACTGAAAACTTTGATTAAAGAGAACAAAAATAATTTAACTATAACGAATTTGGAATCCTTTCCGTGATATCAATAAGAATAATAATTTGTGATCAATTCAATAATTTATCATCACAATTATGTGTATGTAAATAGATATAAAGGAAATCAGATATAACTGTACCAGAACGAAGGAGTGGCTTGCCTCTTATTAACAAAACCGCAAGCAGACTGAAAAATAAATTAAACAAAGACGAACCATAATGTTCGACAATTTGAACATGGAAAATTCCAAAAAAATGTGCATAATTTTCTAAAACCATATTTTTTTATGAGACCACCGGTGACTACAAATGTTCAAAAATAAAAAATTGAATAAAACTTATTTGAGGAGTTAATTGTCCTCCGCAAATAGCAAAAAAACATTGCAATACTATATCTGGAAATTTCAATTCAACTTAGCTTTAAAATTTGAGATTATTTAGACCATTTATTCGCAAATACGATCTAAAATGTTAGTGGATGCTTAATTTGCCTGAATATGTCTATCTGTTCTTCTCATGCTTATATTTTCTAGTGACGGTTAATATGTCCTTGTAACACGCGGCTCCGCGTTACAACCCAACGAAGGTCAATTTTGACAAAAATAGTTCTCCTTAAGGTTAAATAGTCTAACTCTGTTTTTACACAATATTTCTCTTAAGTGTGACTTTAGAAACAATCTCTTTTAGTTTCAAGCAGTTTTAATTGAGATTTCTTGAACTGCAAATTTAATTGTAATTAATAAGGTTTTGCTTAAGAAACATACACACCCGCGCGCAATACGCAGGTAACATGCAGTAGATTTATGTTATTTAACGCTCAAAGTCAGTATTTATATTTTGTGTGTTTTTAAACGTTTAAACATAAACAATAATTGTTCTGATAAGACATTCTGGATTTATTTATTGTGTTTATTATGACTTCGCTTTTGTGCCTAGGTATTAACTTGTGTTGACAATATTTTATTTTGTTGCCGTCTGGAGCACGGTCAATATTCACTAACAGTTAATTTTAATTTTCTTTGCTACTTTGCTCATAATACACGTATGATAATTCGACTTAGCCTTCTCACATCACCTATTGGAAAGAGGTCTGGGACTAATCATAAACACGGTCCACCAAACTAATTTCTTCCGACGTCAAATACCAGGCATATATAGGAATAGCATAGCATCGCTAAATAAACAGCTACCCCGCAAAATACCTCTTACAATAATCGCAATACCTCCGACAAAGTGACGGCACTAGAGTATATTTATCTGATTGCCAAGGTACTATATTTTTAAAAAAACTTCAATCGTTTATTAACATGAATGCGGGTCTCAAATGTGAAGAATTTGATTATGTGACTGACGTATTTGAAAATATAAAATAAATATTAATTGCGCGGGTGGTAGAACCAATTATTTAAATCAAGTTTGCAATATTGAAATATACACCAATCCATAGTATTTAATCAGTCGTCGAACACCACAGCGAAAATACCGTAAGGAACACGTACTGACACGCTTAGATCTTAATTGGTCATCAACAGAGTACGACAGAAAACTGACTAGCGCCGATCAAACCGCAGTGCATATGCGCAGAAAGCAAAATTAGATAGGAGTGACTGAAGGTTATTTTTCTGTGTTGTTCGATGAATGGTTAAATGCAATGTAATTAGTGTTTACTTCAAGCACGAAAATTTGATTTAAAGAATTGTTACAACCACCAACGCATTCAATGATTTTTTAATTGTTTTACCTATATATATGGCAAAAGATGCAAAAACTTTAAATTGCGTGACTGTATAGAAATTGTGCAATTGTCATTTCCAGTTAAATGAAATGTTTGCAAAACTACTAGATATGAGGGCCGCACATTTAATTTTGATTTCCATATATATGCATTTCTGATTGATTTTCGCTAGTCAGTTCGCCGTCGTAAATTGACGATAATCTTGGAAGGACGAAACGCGTTTGTACGTTTGACTGACGGTAGTTTTGTTGTGTTGTTCGACGACTGGTTAGTTACAATAGGATTGGCGTCTACATTGAGCTCGCAAGATTTATTTAAATAAGTATTTGTAAGAAGTTTGTCTAGGTGATTTGACTGATAAATTTCGTATAAAGGCAGTTCAGAATATGATTTTTATGCATAGAGTAGAAAATTAAAAGGTACGAAATAAAGTAAATTGAGAAGACATATTTTAATTAAAATTATTGTAATAATTTTACATTGATAAATTATTTGATATCTAATTTGAAATACTAAATCGCCAATACATCGAAATTTCGTTAGCAATAAGCATCCGGTGGAATATCCTTTTCAATGCCGGAAACTCATGATGGATCTTTAAACTTTTGTAAAAAAGAAATTACTTACCCCTTATTTTTTCACATCCTGTGTTTACAGAAACGACTACCAAATGTATGTTTTGGAGTATTTAGTGAAAGGCTTCATTTGTACCCTAATTAAGACAGTCTAAACGACACACAGTAAAACAAGTCATGTGAACCATAACTTATGTACACGGAAAAGCTGAAGTCGCATAATATGCGTGTCTATGGTAAGTGCACTAATCATGACAGTAAAATTCACTGAAAAGACTTAATCGAACAAAACAAGTACTTATTAGCATTTTCGAATAATGTTTAAGCCTAAAATATATAAATTTCTAGTTTTGGATCTTTTAACACAATTGTTGGTACAATGAAGCCAGCCAGTGCATACCATTTTATTGAGCAACTTATTTAAGGCGAACGTCAACTTTGCATGTAATTCAAGATTACGCACCTCGTCACCTGCCCGTGTTATCGCACTTTTACGTATTGATTATATTATTAAACAAATAATCATCATGCAAACGCTCGGCATCAAAAGACGCATTCTGATGATCCCAGCTTCCGTAAAAACATGTTATTATCAAAATCCAAATTTGCAAACATAAACTTTTCTCTGTGACTGACGATAGTTTTGCTATGTTGTTCGACGACTGATTAAACACAAAAGGGTTGCTGTTTACACCAAGCTAGAAAACGTGATTTAAATACTTTTGACTATCACCCGTGCAATCATTGATTGTTTAATTGTATAAACGCCTCTGGTTTGAGCGAAACAAGCTTTGTTGAGGAATATCTCAGTTATTTTAATATTTCTATTCCAATTCCACCACATCTAAAGAGATGCTTCATAACGGAGACACAGATAGTCTGCATTGGGTCAAAATTTCGACGATCAAGCAATCAAGGATATTAAATTTAAACACAAATTTGATCTATAAGATCTCTTCGATAGCTTAAGTGCATTTCTAAGTTTTAAATAATTCACTCTGATCGCTGAAGATTTCAACAGATAATTCGAATTGATCCATTTCTCCCCGAAATGGCTTATTTTCCCGATCTAATCTATCCCATCAAATGGCTTTTCATCAATCACATCAATTAAAACTCTCCACCCGAATGCTATTATCCTTGCTTTCGTTAAGATCTTCGACAGAATGTTATAGTGTAGGATGTTTTGCGGTTATTGTAGGTGGTTTTGCGGGGTAGCTGTTTATTTAGCGATGCCATGATATTCTTACATATGCCTGGCAGCTAACGTCGGAAGAAATGGGTTTCGTAGGCCCTGCTTATAATCAGTCCGGTGATTTTCCTAATTTATCATATCGCGTCTCGCGAGGTTGTAGTTTTTGCGAGAAGAATGCGATAGGTCGGTGTACGCTATTGATGGACTGTTGAAGTATTGCGCCTGTGGCAACGTCGGATGCGTATGTAATCAATTCGAAAGGTTGAGACCAATCAGGTGAATGTAGCATGGTCGCTATGCATAAAGCGCTTTTGGCATCCTCGTAAGCCTGCATTTCTTCAACGCTGAGCTGAATTAGTTATGATTTCGTGAAAAAAGGCTTTCTGGCACGAAATATTTGTGAAAAGTGCCAGAATCTTGGCAAGGCAAGGTACGAATCTAGAATAGTAGTTCATCTTGCCTAAGAACCGTCGTAACGCTCGAACAGTGGTTGGAGGCTGTAGATCTTGAATGGCACGAACATTAGAGGGTAGAGATGTCATGACTTTCTGATAAATTTGATGACCGAGGAATTCAATTGATGTTTGCGCAAAGACACATTTGTTGCCACAAAGCCGGAGGCCATAGTCTGCTAGGCGTGTTAGTAGAATGTCAATCTGCTGCACATGTTCGGACATTGAGTTGGGGAATACCAGAATGTCGTCTAAGTAGGGAATTACAAACTTGCGACCGTCTAGTATTTCGTCCATAACGCATTGAAATGTTTGAGATGTGTTCTTTAGACCGAAAGGCATATAATGGTATTCGTGTGTGCCACCTCCAGTGAATCTGAGTGCAGTATATGAAATGGAGTCTTTGTCAATGGCTACTAGATAGTAGGCTTTAACTAGTTTTGAGTACACAGCATGACCGATAGCAGATCTGAGTAGGTCAGCTGTACTTGGCAGGATGTACGAATCAGACTGTGTGCAAGAATTGGGAATACGATAATCCCCGCACACACTGAATGTTCCGGATTCACTCTTTGGTACCACTACCACAGACGAAGCAAGTGGTGAGCTGAATCGCGCACAGATGCCTTGTTGGCATAGTATTACGAATTCTTGCTTCTGGGCCTTATGATTGTGTGGTGCTAATGGAGATGCTCTGGGAGAATGAGGAATCGGCTTCGATACGGTGAATTGATGAGCTGTGATGGCACGCTTCCTCTTGAGATCGGGAATAAAGGAGATAGGTTCAAAAATCTCTTCATGTCGCTTGAGAACATTATCCAGTTGTGGCACATGAGGAACTGGAGGAATTAACTGAATGGATGAGTCTGCTTTGGCGCGAGTCGTGCGTCTGAGCACTGATGATAGTAATTGATCATCAGCAGTGCGTATCTCTCGTGTTCTTGGACGTAAAATTAGGTCGAAGTGTTTGAGGATGTCACGTACAATGATATTTATTTTTGTATTGGCAATGATGAAAGGATAAATGAAGCATCATTTTCAATTTGAGAACGAGATTTTATGTACACGTACCACAAGCGTCGCTATACCGGAGCCATTGGCGCCGGGAAGATTGCTGGTGTTGATTGGATGGGTGGGTTCAAAATAATTGTGGCAGAGTATGCAGATGTCTTAACCAGTGTCTATGAGGAATAATTCGCCAGAGTTTGAGTCACGGATGAGAAAAGATTTTGATACTGGCAAATGACGATGAGGCTGGTTGCAGAGCTCTGGGCGTTTGAAGCATGACTTGACTGGAGCAGTCGCTGTAAAGATAATAGTTTGATTGCGTTCTACCGCGAAAGCAACGTGCTTCGAGCCAGAAGACGTCGGGCGGCCAAATATTTTGGGGTGTTCAGCCTCTACTGCCGCGGAGCAGGCTGACCCCGGAATTTTTCCGAATCCTCCATGGGCGAATCATCCTGAGTTGTCGAAGGTGACCGCGCCAATCTAAACGTCGCGTCTGTGCGCGGGACTCGGCAGCCATTTCTCAGGAAATGGCTTGTGGAGTGGCCACAACTGCGATGATTCGGTCACCACTCCGCCGGAAGCTGTGGAACTGTGGCAAGGCCTCTGGACCTTGACCTCTTGCTGCTGTTTCGGGACGGTGGTCGACATCGGTCACGCCGGCTCTGGTCGGGTCTATAGTCGACGGCATTGACCGAGGCCGTATCTGGCCTAAAGGTGAGGCTCTCGAGCAGGCTGATGAGGTGCTCGTTGATGATATTAGTCTGGGATGACGATGATGGAGACTGATACTCAGACAGGCGTGATGAGAATCAACCTGGCTCTGAGGCACGTGAGCTGCAGTGAATTTCTTTCAACACATGTCTAGACGTGCCGGGAATTTGTCATTTTGCACTTGAACAGATTCGCGCCGGAACGTGGCTATTTCTTGCAGTGTCGAAAGAAGCTTCTGAATGAAAAATCGCATCAACGTTTCACTGGGTAGATTGAATTAAGTGGCTTTTAGCTCCATGTACCTAAATAGTTCGGAAGGCGTGCAACTACCTAGGGACATATGGTTCATCAATTCTGTTAGCCTGTCTTTCCGATCTGTTGTCAGGCGCTGCTTGAGGACGCGTTGCAGGATCTGCCATGATTGCGAACATGTGCCCTCAGTGTTTTGAATCAAGATGTTCTTGAGTCCGCGTCTGAAATACAGTAGGATTGTATCTCATGCACTCAAAAAGATGTGACCCTCTTCTGTTATATTGGACACCTTGGCCATCGTCGATCTATTCGTCAAGGTAGTCTTGATCGAATTGGCATATCTTATACTGGGTCCATGCGGAGGTGCGGCTTGTTGCTGGACTCGCCAGCGGGCTTCCTGCATTTCCTGAGCTGGACGTCATCTTGTTTGTGTGCGCGCTGTTGAGTACAGATGGCAGAGTTACGTCGTAGTCACCCGTCATTATGTAGCTGTCTTCTAGAATTGTGATCTCCGGAGAGTGGCTCGCTGTGTTTTGGGGCTCAGGATATACTTTATTGTGTGTCTTTGTCGCTTTACCGTATTGACTCTTCCGTGGAATTCATCCGATGTGCTTGGGCTGGCAGGAGGACTACCGCCTGCTTGATATTCTCAGTGAATAGGGTTGCTGATTAATTATTGGCTGTGAGCTCGACGCGACGGGGCACCATTTATGTAGGATGTGTTGCGGTTATTGTTGGTGGTTTTGCGGGGTAGCTGTTTATTGGGAGATGCTATGATATTCTTACATATGCCTGGCAGCTGACGTCTGATGAAATGGGTTTCGTGGGCCGCGCTTATAATCAGTATGGTGATTTTCCCAGTGTCATGATAGGAGACGGCTAAGTGGAATTATCATACATGTATTATGAACAAGAATGCAAATTAAATTAAAATTCACTGTTAGTCAAAATTGACCGTGCTGTAAACTGCAACAAAATAAAATATTAGTAACACATAGTTAATATCTAGGGACAAAAGCATGATGTCATAATAAACGTAATAAATAAATCCAGAATGTCTTAGCAGAACAGTTTTGAGTCACTGATAAAAATTCTAAAGCAAACAAAAATATGAATCCTGGCTTTAAAAGCTGTAACACAGTAATCCACTGCATGTTACCGGCGTATTACGCCTGGGTGTGCACTATTATTAAACAAAACCCTATTAACTACAAATGAAATTGCAGTTGATTAAATCTCAACTAAAACTGCTTTAAACGCGCAGAGATTGTTTCTAAAATACTAGTTAGGAGAAATATTGTCTAAAACCAGAATTAGCCTATGTGACCCTAAGAAAAACCGGATCTATTGAAATTGATACTCGTTAGGTTTTAACGAGGAGCTGCACGTTACAATAGAACGTAATTTATTCTTTCATTAACATGACTTTCTGAATGGGTATCCTTCACAAACTAAGTCAGTGTCATTAAATAATGTTATTCCTTCACCTCTAAATGTCATACATGCACTCTCCTCTTGTTGGCTATTTCGAAGGATTTCACAGCAATTCAATTCGTCACATTGAGCAATGTTATATGCGGCTGTTTCCGTAATTTTATCAGATTATACCACCGAAACCGGTACACTAAAATAAGTGTCGGCAATCTAACCTCTCCGAGTGCTTCCTCATCTCTAATCCCTCAGCAATTACCTTTGCTGTGCTCTCGTCTTAGCCTAATTGATCATAAGCTCAATTCCGATATGACTCGCTTAATGAAGCCATCCATTCTTTCCAGACAGCAAACTGTTCCCTTGATATTGAAATGATTGTCTTGGTCAAGCACCTATGAATTTGTTTTTCTAAATAATTAGAATTGTCCCAAAATCTTGATAAATTTACATCGAAACTATTCAAATGTTCCCGTTTTATCTGCTTCAAGCCAAAAAACTACTGTGCAACTTACTTTATTCAAGGCCTACGTCTTACTACTCGTCCCACATTCCAGAAAGTTTTATTTCCCTTTCATCATAGCCTCCTTTTATGCCATTGAGTAGATCGCTTCTTGATTTCTGAAGCGTGTCTTTCTTCAAAGCCAGAATGATCTTGAAAGGCTGCTCCTAAAAAATCGTATATATTTATGGTTCACCCCAAACATAAAATTCGTCCCCTCCTTTCAAACGACATCAACATTTCTTTGCTGTCGAATTTCACTCATCTCTATTTCACACGGAACTACACCTCTTCAATTCAATCCAAACATATTGTACAATATATTAAACAAAACCTATCGTTTTTTCAAAGCCACAAGAGTATTTAACGCACTACTTATAGAAACTAGACTTTTACTCAGAAAGAGTTTAAGAAGACGATTAACCTGCATTTCATTACCAACTTCATATGTGATAAAATTGATAGAAAGTCAACTGGTTCCTACTTCACCTGTATTACTCTTTTTTACGATATATTTATCCCTGGACTTTTCACAACTTTCGGAGCCTTAAACTTCTTTTCGCTGAGTCACAAAATTAGGCACCTTGCTTGAGACTCTAAACGTCAAAAATGGTCCTCATCATGTTTTCTATTTCTTTTTACTGCTTGCAATTTTCAGGTGATCTGCCGTAATTTCTCTACCAAATTAATCCTGTAGACCGGTTTCGTCCCTCTTCTTCAATACTGTCCAAATTCTCCCTTGAAGAGGTCTCGAAACTATGCACATCTGCTTCAGAGTCTGAGACTCTAACACTGAGGCACCCTGCCGCACGCTACGTACACTTTTTGGTTATATACTAAATAAAGTTTTTTGTTAGCCTTTACTTCAGGTGGAGCCTGCATGAAATTTCATCAGCCTGACTTAAAAAATGCCTCGCCAAATCTCTCAATATAAACAGCCACCGCACTACCTGGGGAAGTGGTACTGAATGGAACATTTATATAATTGAACGTCTATGATCTATCCATTGCAACAGCACAAAATTTTTGTTTAATTATATCAACGTCTATTTCAATACCACTTCCTCAAGTAGCGTAGTGCCTGTTAAATAATAACAGATTTTGTGTGTCTAGTTGGAACGTTATGTCTATAGAGATGCCATGTAGATTCCAAACGAAGGTTAGTCCAATTAAAACATCAATTGGTATATAACTGCAAAATTATACTGAAAAAAGTATATATATACATATATAATAATAATGACATTTATATCAAGATTGCGACCTTGATTTAAATAATTGTTTTCACCGCCCGCGCAAGAGGTAAACGTTAAAACCCATTAAATGTTTGTAATGACTTTTCATAGAAAACTGGAAAGCATTCTTCTAAGCCAAAGTAGTCAAACTGTAATGAAAACGAAGAAATGTTCCATAAAATATAGATGTCAGATTATATGAATTAGTTGACCAAATGGTGATGGAATTACAACTTGTCGTGAATAAGAATATTTTGATCACTAATTTTGCGACCACATCAGGGATACACTCGTTTGTGCTATTACGCTAGCGTGTAATACTGTTGTTGTAATTATTGTACAGAAGAGGAATGCCATCAAAAAAACGGTAGTTAATGCTCTGTTGGGGCCAAAATGTGACAGATCATTACACAGTGAAGATAATAGTGAATAGACCCAACATATACGAAACTTTTAAACCAACTGTATAAAACATCCGCATATGATTATGACATGTAAATAAGAATTTAAGGAGGCTGTTGTACTTAGACATGTGACTGCGAAATTTAAGTGGGAGAATGCGATTACTCAGTCACCATTGTTATCTTCATGTTATTCGATGACATAATTATCCGTTCCTTATCGCAATTTTGATGTTACAGAATTACTTATTCTATGTTGCTCCTAAAACAGGATTGTTTTCAGTTCATCATTTTAGTGGACATGATTCGATAACCTTTTCTATCTATTTTTATCAATCCAATGGCACTATAAAAATCAACGCAAGCAAATAATGCAAGTGTAAAATTTCACTTAAACCGATTTACTTATATTGATATATATTATAGCAAATATTGGCGTTTCACTAGATATGCATTCGTCGTTTATGTTAGAGTGTCTTCGGTGATACCCCTTCTACTGGACTTATCATGCTATCTACCTCTCGATTTGAAGGACTTCCCTTCACCACTAGCTCAATCAGCGAGACCATTCCCACCCAACAAGCGCAAGCTTTACCGCGTCGTCGTGGCCGATCACACCGCATAAAACCTCCAACAACGGCAACCCACCTCAAATCTCACGGATCAGTAGCCAATCCTTAAGTCAAGTCGTTATCACGACCGATGAAGAAGTCCAGAATCCAACAAAACGAAAGACCATCACGACCCCGCGAGGAATTGATTATTTTCCTACAAATTCCTCCTCCAAACTCACTGATACCACACAGGACAGTCGTGACTCTGCCTCCGTTCATATCTTGTCTCTTCCCACCCACACATCGCTGCTCCCAAGTAACCCCTCGAGTTCAGATGATTCGCCTCCGTCCTGCTTTCAAATCCTCCAATTACCCCATCCGCCTGATAAAAATGAGACGAAGGAAACCCAGATCGATTATGACCACTCCATTCTCGTCTAAATGCGGTCAGTTACCCTTATCAGACCGAGGTCTCGTATCGGCCGTCAGCGGAAGGCAACTGCCCGCTTCTCCTCCTTGGTCTAAGGGTTACCTTTCAGCAATGCTTATCAATTGTAGATCGCTTACGCCAAAAATCAAACAACTGCAAGCATTTTTATCCTCTAACGAGCTAGACATGGTCTTTCTTGTTGAAACGTGGCTGTCCTCTTTCGTTCATTGCGATGATCATTTTCTCATCAATGGCTACATTTTCCTTTGAAGTAACAGAATGGCTGGTCATAAAGGTGGTCTGGCTGATTTTGTCCATTCCTCTCTCATGCCCAAACGCCTGTCTACCTCGAACTCGCTAGGACTAGATTTCTTTTCGTTTCAGCTGCTGATTCTAGACCAAAGCTTATTCGTTTGCGTTGTCTACAGACCCCCAAACCTTTCAATAATAGAACTAATGTCCACTTTCTTCTTTCAACACTCCGATCAATACATCGTTGTGGGTGACCTTAACCTTCTTCTGGCCAACTGGCAAAATATAACTACGGAAACTGACCCGTTGATTTGCGGTCAACCTCCTAAGTCAATTTGTCAACTTCCCTACACGAGGGAACAACATGCTTGATTGTGTGCTCTCCAACAAGGACGTGACCAGTGTTCAGTCTCGGGAGATGTTCCCTAATCTCAAAAACTGTGAAGTATCCTTTCTTATTCCTCTTTTATCCTCTATTCCTAAAGAGAGCATTCAGACTTTTAGGTGATTCACCATTTGGGAAGATTTAAGTCTACCCTGTGACGCAGTTAATTGGAGTACTCTTATTCTCCCAGACAACCTCTCCCCATTTTTTTCCGATGTCCATAACATATTTTTCTCACACTTTACTTGTGCAACCTCTATTCAACACATTTACGCGTTCAACAAGTTGAACGCCTTGTTTAAATCACGCGAGACTCTTGCACGAAATTCTAGAATACGCACAACATCATTTGCTTAAGCTCTCGCGCTCCGATGTATCGATGAGCACATTAAACAGGTAATCAACAAACAAGTGCTCAACATCAAGAGACGCATCCGCACAGCGCCCAACTCTTGGAAAAAGTTCGCAGTCATCGAACACCAATTACTACAAATGTCCGATACCTCATAAATAAACTTCTCTCGGTCGGACGACTTTAGCTTTGCCGACGATTATCTAAATTATCTTCTAGATTCCTTCTCCATTCCCACTCCGCCTGCTGAGATGCTTGACAACGGAGACGCTGAGAACCTACTTTGGTTCATTATTTCGCCGGCCTCAGTCGTTTAAGCAATCAAGAACAAAATCTAAACAACAATTTGATCAGTCAGGTGTCTCAGTCAGGATGATTTCACTTCTTGGCTGGAATCTATTCTCTTTGCTCGCCGATGTTATCAACCGATGCCTTAAACTTATCCATCTTCCCCCTGAATAGCTTAATTCGACGATCTTTCCTATCCCAAAAAAATTTACATCGTCAATCTGCTCATTCAAAGATCTTCGCCCTATTACTATCGCCCCTTCTTTCACTAAAATCTTCGACAGGGTCTTGTATAACTTAATGTACCCTTTCATCAAGTCACGAGATAACATTTGCCTCCTCAACGATCAACATGGCTTCCTGAATGGCCACTCCTCTTCCACCAACTTAGTCTGTGTCCTTGATCAATGTTTCTCCTCTATCTCTAAAGGTCATGAATGCATTCTCCTCTTCTTAGATGTTTCCAAGGCCTTTGATTCACTGTCGTTCTCGGCAATTGAATCCGCCTTGTTAAGCAGTGGCATTAGCGGCAAAGTCCGCAATCTTATCAGTTAATATCTCCGACACCATTACACAAATGTAAAAGTCGGAAATAGTCATTCGAGGTCAGTTCTTATCCTATCTGGAGTTCCCCAGGGTTCTGTACTTGGTCCTATATTATTCAACCTAACACTGGCTCAAGTGCAGGTTAAAGACAGCCTATTTAATCTGTTGAATTATGCAGATGACATGGTAATTGTATTCAGTAACTCTACAGCATCAAACTCCTCCCTACCTCTTATATCTCAGCTGTTATCTTCGGTACACTCGCAGCTTAGCATAATCGGTCTTAAATTGAGCCCCGATAAGACTCGTTTGATGAAACTTACCTCTGACCCATTCTGTTCTCTCCTAGGTACAAGTTGTCCCCTTGATATTGAATTAATTGACTTGGCCAAGCATCTTGGTATCTTTTTTTGAAATCGCTAGACTTCTCTCCACATCTTCAACATACTATCTCCAAACTCTTCAAGCGGGCTCGTTTAATCTGCTTCAATACTACCAATTCCACTCCTTAAATCACATTCTTTAATGTTTATTTCCTACCCCTCATATCATAGGCTAGCAAATTTTATTGCCCTCTCACTCTAGCCTCTTCTTACGCCGTCGAACAGATTTCTTCTAAATTTTCAAAACAAATCTTTCCCCACAGCCAGAATTATCGAGAACGCCTAATCCTGACTAACCATCTTCCGCTGTGGTTCACCCGTCACATACGAGTCATTTCTTTCGTTCATAAGATCACAGCTAGCCTATCACTATAAAACTTCGCTCACCCAAGTCGCCGCTATGCTACACGCCGCAGCAACTATTCAATCCAATCTAATCATACTCTGATTATATTTAATAAAATCTATCTCTTTTCCAAAGCCATAAGTATATTCAACGCTCTTACCGCAAAAATAAAGCTCCTATCCCATCACGAATTTATAAAGGTGGCTCACAATCACTTTTTTTATCAAATTCCTTGGCGAGACATATGATTGGAAGCAAAAATGGTTCCTCATTAACCCATAAAACTTCTTTCTATCTCTAGCCTATTATCCACTTTTGGAGCTTGAAGTCTCTTCAGGCTAGCCCCTCTTTCAACCATTCGCATCTGGTTCTCAAACTCTAATAAGGACACACCGATAACATTTCTATTCTCATTTTCATTCTACCGCATCCGAATATTGATTACTATGCCACAATCTGCTCTACTAAATCTCTTCCATTTGATTCAGCACACAATCGGAAACTCAAAAAGCCTAATGGGCCATCTGGCATTCATCGGACGCTAGTTCCTCCACGATTTCCATCAGCCGCAACCTCGCTAAACTGACGTCAATGATCCCAGCACGCAACATTGGCATGCAGATTCTCTTCTATCTAGTCGACCCTTCCTAGTCCAATGGAATCTCCATTCCATCAGACAGATCTATCACGAAGTTGATAAAAGGACTTCTCTTTCTCAACTCCCTCCTCCCCTATTGTTATATACTTTGCTAGTCAAAATTACATTCAACTTTACATATCATACTTTTGATTTGAGCCTCAGCATTTCAATTGTTAGGCCTGTTGGTCTTTGTTGCCAAATAAATGTATTTATTTATTTATTTATAAAATGCTTAGTAGAGATATAAAGCAAAACAATGCTAGTCAGACAGTATAATTATGAAAATTACCTAACAAAGGAACGAGAATTAGAAACAAAGGAGATGGTTTTTATACAAGAGTTGAACTAAATGATTGCCATAAATTAATAGATGCAATAAGATATTTAAACATATACGATTAAATTTTGATAGATTGTACTGTAAAAAATTTTGATAAACAAGTGGCATATTTATAGGCTCAACAAGAAACTAATATTATTTCTATATTATTGATATTTTGCTGGTTTTCTTCTGATTCCATTTCCTGAACTCTCCGCTTCCTACCAATAGTTACTTCTGCGTTCCAATTGAAGTCTAACAAATTATTCACGGGTGTTTTACATGTCATGTCCTCTCTTGACACAATTTCAATAAATTCCTCAATCAATTTCGTCGTTTTATTCAACAAAATATTGATGTGTCCATTATCTGTCCTGTCTCCTCTGAATGACTGGAAAGATAACATTTAGTAAAATCTTTATACTTATGTGCAGTTCACTGTGCTTTTCTTTTTGTCTTGATTTTATGCTCGATTTAACCTGTATCTATGAAATTTTATACAATCCTGATGTATCTAAGCGTTAAATGTTTAACTTTTTAGGTCGTTGACTGTTCAGAGCAAGGGACTTCCTAATAACGGTTCGTATATTGTATTTCAATATCATTATATATTCTTTCTGCTTACATTGGAGTATGCTCCTTCAGAATTGTGTAAATGCCCCAGCTTCAAGTAAATGCCGTACAACTTTACAAAGACAGTTAGGAGGCATTATCAATATTAATCAATTTTAAATCTTGAATATTTGAAGGTTCCGCTCCTTTCTTTAAAAACTTTGTCTTTTAAAAATGTAATATTTTTTGTAGACCTTTCTTTATTTAAATTTTGGATGTTTCTGGTTTATCTCTGCTTACTTTATAAAATCACTATTTGAAATTTTGACTTTGGTCGTTGATAATTATTCTAAGTAAGACGACCAGAATTAATTATTCTCAGCAAGCGATTTCACAAATGACACGATAGCAGAATTCGACCTTAAAATCTATAATACCTCTGGAAAAGAAAATGTACTTGGTAGACAACCTCAGTCGATTCCATAAGACGGTCAAAAATCTGATCCCGTCAAAACCAGTCGGTGGTTCATTGCTTCTCCAATCGATTTTACCCAGCAATTTGTGGAAGCAAAAACTGTTGATCCATTTGTATTTGTATTGGCTAAGTTGTCAGCGTACACATGCAAGAGTGTTGGGGAGCTGTGGTTCCGGTTTGACGTCTTCAGAAGCCAAAACAATCCATATTTCCCATCGGAATTGAGGTAAAATGTAATTAAGCAGTTGCATTGTAACACGCGGCTCCGTGTTACAACCCAACGAAGGTCAATTTTTACAAACGCTGTGCTTTTAAGGTCAAATATTCTAACTCTGTCCTTAAACAATATTTCTCTTAGCTGTGATTTTAGGAACAATCTCTTTTAGTCTCAAGCAGTTTCAATCGATATTTATTGAACTGCAATTTTATTTGTAATTAATAGTGTTTTTATAAATAGAGAGAACCGCGCGCGATCCGCGAGGATCACGCGGTGAACTATTGTGACATTGCGTATTTATGTTGCTTACCCCTTCATTTTTAGTGCTTGCTTTTAACGATGACATTTTACATATCTTCATATGTTCTAAATCGATGATATAGATACAATTCAATTCAGATATTTGTGTAGGAATAATTACTTGTGTTCAAAACATTTATCTTTATAAACACAAATCTTTTTACTCTGTTCATGTTGTCATGTATTTTAAGTCATTTGACGATATTTATTCCAATCCAGACATTTGTGTAAAAACAATTTGTTATGTGCAAAACATTTCACTTTATGAACATAAATCCTTTTAATCTTTGCCGTCTAGGCGACGGACAATTTAGTTTAACTTATTTTTGCATAGTCGATTTGGACTAACCGTGAATGATGTTTATATGTGCTACATTGTGTTTATTACAATTTTGAAACTTTCCTTCGGCCTTCTAATATTAACCATCTGAAAAGGAACAGACTGATTGAATGCTCGGGTAGTAATAATAGCAACCATTGATAAGTAGTAGGGGTACAAAATCAGGAACGAGATAGCAACAGCGAAAAGTACCCCTACATTATGGTGCCCCGGTTCGTCGAACTCACAGCCAGTAAGGAATTAATAAACAGCTAGATTTTGAGAAATTCAAGCACTTTCAATGAAGGCCACTACACACGTTATTGCCTCGGAAACGGCTGCACATACCCGCGCACAGACGACGTTCAAATGGGCGTGGTCACCCTCAACAACTCAGGTGATTCCGCCCATGGAAGGTTCGGAAGACGGGTGGGGTCAGCCTCCTCGGCGGCAGCAGAGGCTGAGCACCCCAAATTGTTGGCCGCTCCACGTCTGATGGCTCGAAGCACGTTGCTTTCGCGGTAGAGCGCAATCAAACTATTGTCTTTACAGCGACGGCTCCAATTAAGTCATGCTTCAAACGCCCAAATGCCAGCAATCAATCTCATCGCCGGTTGCCACTATCAACATACTTTCTCATCCGTGACGCAATCTCTGGCGAATGAATTGTCATAGACACTGGATCAGATGTAAGCTCACTACGCCACAATTATCTCGAACCAACCCACCCAGTCGACACCAACAGTCTGACCTGCGCGAATGGCTCCAACATAGCGACGTTTGGGGTACGAGTACACACAATCTCGTTCTCCAACTCAAAATGATTTCTCAAATATACGTTCATCATCGACAACACGACATGAAACATCATTGGACGTGACTTTCTCGAACACTTCGACCTAACCATCCGTCCAAGAACGCGAAAAATAGAGGAGCCAGTATCAGTGTTGACAGAACCAAAATCAGTCGTTATACGGCATGAAAGAGCAATAACATTTACTGTAAGGTTAGCCCACTTCATTGTGTACTAATTTTCACTGTCGGGGGGGGGTGTATGTAACACGCGGCTCCGTGTTACAACCCAACGAAGGTCAATTTTTACAAACGCTGTGCTCTTTAAGGTCAAATATTCTAACTCTGTCCTTAGACAATATTTCTCTTAGCTGTGATTTTAGAAACAATCTCTTTTAGTCTCAAGCAGTTTCAATCGATATTTCTTGAACTGCAATTTTATTTGTAATTAAGTGTTTTTATAAATAGACAGAACCGCGCGCGATCCGCGAGGATCACGCGGTGAACTATTGTGACATTGTGTATTTATGTTGCTTACCCCTTCATTTTTAGTGCTTGCTTTTAACGATGACATTTTACATATCTTCATATGTTCTAAATCGATGATATAGATACAATTCAATTCAGATATTTGTGTAGGAATAATTACTTGTGTTCAAAACATTTATCTTTATAAACACAAATCTTTTTACTCTGTTCATGTTGTCATGTATTTTAAGTCATTTGACGATATTTATTCCAATCCAGACATTTGTGTAAAAACAATTTGTTATGTGCAAAACATTTCACTTTATGAACATAAATCCTTTTAATCTTTGCCGTCTAAGCGACGGACAATTTAGTTTAACTTATTTTTGCATAGTCGATTTGGACTAACCGTGAATGATGTTTATATGTGCTACATGTGTTTATTACAATTTTGAAACTTTCCTTCGGCCTTCTTATATTCATCATCTGGAAAGGATAAGAGTAATAATAGCCACCATTGATATGTAGTAGGGGTACAAAAATCACGAACTAGAAAGCAACAGCAAAAAGTACCCCTACATTATGGTGCCCCGGTTCGTCGAACTCACAGCCAGTAAGGAATTAATAAACAGCTAGATTTTGAGAAATTCAAGCACTTAATGAAGGCCACTACACACGTTATTGCCTCGGAAACGTCTGCACATACCCGCACACAGACGCGACGTTCAAATGGGCGCGGTCACCCTCAACAACTCAGGAGGATCCGCTCATGGAAGGTTCGGAAGACGGGTGGGGTCAGCCTCCTCGGCGACAGCAGAGGCTGAGCACCCCAAATTGTTGGCCGCTCCACGTCTGATGGCGAAGCACGTTGCCTTCGCGGTAGAGCGCAATCAAACTATTGTCTTTACAGCGACGGCTCCAATTAAGTCATGCTTCAAACTCCCAAATGCCAGCAATCAATCTCATCGCCGGTTGCCACTATCAACATACTTTCTCATCCGTGACGTAATCTCTGGCGAATGAATTGTCATAGACACTGGATCAGATGTAAGCTCACTATGCCACAATTATCTCGAACCAACCCACCCAGTCGACACCAACAGTCTGACCTGCGCGAATGGCTCCAGCATAGCGACGTTTGGGGTACGAGTACACACAATCTCGTTCTCCAACTCAAAATGATGTCTCAAATATACGTTCATCATCGACAACACGACATGAAACATCATTGGACGTGACTTGGAACACTTCGACCTAACCATCCGTCCAAGAACGCGAGAAATAGAGGAGCCAGTATCAGTGTTGACAGAACCAAAATCAGTCGTTTACGGCATGAAAGAGCAATAACATTTACTGTAAGGTTAGCCCACTTCATTGTGTACAAATTTTCACTGTCGGGGGGGTGTATGTAACACGCGGCTCCGTGTTACAACCCAACGAAGGTCAATTTTTACAAACGCTGTGCTCTTTAAGGTCAAATATTCTAACTCTGTCCTTAAACAATATTTCTCTTAGCTGTGATTTTAGGAACAATCTCTTTTAGTCTCAAGCAGTTTCAATCGATATTTCTTGAACTGCAATTTTATTTGTAATTAATAGTGTTTTTATAAATAGAGAGAACCGCGCGCGATCCGCGAGGATCACGCGGTGAACTATTGTGACATTGCGTATTTATGTTGCTTACCCCTTCATTTTTAGTGCTTGCTTTTAACGATGACATTTTACATATCTTCATATGTTCTAAATCGATGATATAGATACAATTCAATTCAGATATTTGTGTAGGAATAATTACTTGTGTTCAAAACATTTATCTTTATAAACACAAATCTTTTTACTCTGTTCATGTTGTCATGTATTTTAAGTCATTTGACGATATTTATTCCAATCCAGACATTTGTGTAAAAACAATTTGTTATGTGCAAAACATTTCACTTTATGAACATAAATCCTTTTAATCTTTGCCGTCTAGGCGACGGACAATTTAGTTTAACTTATTTTTGCATAGTCGATTTGGACTAACCGTGAATGATGTTTATATGTGCTACATTGTGTTTATTACAATTTTGAAACTTTCCTTCGGCCTTCTTATATTCACCATCTGGAAAGGAACAGACTGATTGAATGCTCGGGTAGTAATAATAGCAAACCATTGATAAGTAGGTACAAAATCAGAACGAGATAGCAACAGCGAAAATTCTACAAAGGATTAATTATTTGTGAAGTATTTTCATTGAAGTTTACACAGGATTTTAGTCTACCCATCATCCGTGAAAACTTTTACCAGTGACTTTATTTATATCATCATATATTTTCAATCGGTTACATGTATTCATCACAATTCAGACGTTTGCGAATGGAATATTACTTCTGTTGACAGTATATCGTTTTGCTGCCGTCTAGAGCACGGACTGTTTTGTTTAACTGTGAATTGATAATTACTTGTGTATAAGGCATCCAATTTGGTTGACAATATTTCGTTTTGGTTCAGTCTAGAGCACGGTCAATTTGGACTAACTATGAATTTTCCATGCCTTCTTACATCACCCATCGGGAAAATGCCGGGGATTGATCATAAGCACGGATCTCAACAGCAGCTACCAATTGTATGTAGGAAGCGCGAAATATCACGAATTAGATAGCTACCCCGCTAAATACCCCTACAATATCACTGCATATGCTTAATCAATTTTGATACAATTATCATGATATAAGCAAAAAACCTTCTTTTTATTTGATCGAATATATAAATTAATTAATGATATATATTTAGCATCGCACTTCACAGACCCGACAATTGAAAAAATAGGGTATAATTCGAATATAATATTATACATTAATAAAAACCATGAATAGCAATTATTTATTTGTAATGTTGACTAATATGACGATATACGAAAATTTATAAAATTTACAATCAATTGCCAAAAGGGCTTAGAGAAATGTCTCCATCTAAGATGTCTTTTAAATTTTTATGTACTGAACTAGAAAACATCTACAATCCTACTGATCTTTTTAATTTTTATTATGATAATATTTTCTCGTGGTTGAATAAAAGACAAGGATAATTGTGATTAGAAAAATATCTACTTGATATGTTTTTTTAAAATTCTGTATTATTAAATTGAAATGTTATGAAGTATATCTTCATGTTAGTCAGCACTAAATATAATAAATTGCTAGTTATGTTTTTCATTTATGCATAATGTAACATTCGAATTATACCTTCATTTATTCTATTTTTAGGTCTGTGAATTTTGATGATGAGTCTATAACTATTTATATGATGAATTATTGTACAAATAGGATAAATAAAAAGACCGTTTTTTCCTTTATCATAATAATTGTATCAATATTGATATGACGTATTTAGTGATATTACTGCTCAATTTTCTAATGGTGATATATCGTACATCAGAGCTAGCGTGATTAACCTACCTATATGAGATTAATTGCATATATTTATGTGATGTGATATCTTCTTTATGTTGTACATTTTCCATTATTATTATCTATTCGATGAAATATGTGTGGTTTGAATCCAAAAAATTCTATTCTATTCTATATAGCATAACATTTCCAATATAATAATACAGATAGTAGAAATTTTTTTCAATTTTTTATGTCGCTGATCACAATTATCCTTGTCTTTTATTCAAAAACGAGAAAGTATTATCATAATGAAAACCAAAACAATTGATAAGATTGTATAATTTTTGTATAGGCCCCGAACCACTAATTCAAGTGTAATACATCCTTCTTAACCATAAAATATGCAATGATACATAATCTAATCTGATGGCGTATGTGGTGCAGGAAACGGGGCATGTATGTTTCATAATTTTTCTTTGTACAGATTCTAGCTGATTCGACAAACCCTTTTTTCATTGGATTCCAAGTAGCGACGGCACATTCCAGTATCAGCCTAATCCAAATAATATCAATTTGTAATTTTATATTGTTAGATAAGATATTTTTATTTATTAGCTCCCATCTGTTCCTAGCGCATCTAATTTTACTTTCAATGTGTCTCTCTGCAGAAGCTGTACATTGAATAGTTATACCTAAATCCTTAATTTCTTGTTGAAGTTTGAATTCAAAAACATCATTAATCACATCATCATGAAAATAAACAATTAAATTCTGTTTTATTAGCTATTTTAAAGCTTTCCTCTTCTTAAAGTTTATTCTCAGCTCTAATATTATCGATTATCCACTCAAATCGTACAATTCTATTTTTTTTATTTTTAGAGAACTTGGATTTATTGGAAAGGAGCGTTGCAGAATTAAATGTTCGCAGCAGAAAAATTCAAATTTTGCATATAAAAAAATATATTCTAACAGTTTAAAAATTAATTTTAGATGCTTATAATAATTTAATGTTAATATTAATAAATTAATTAGCTGCTTTTTTAAAGCCGAAGATTGTACTATAGAGGGCCGACTCCTACAAACAACCATAAACATTTGTGATGCCAGAACTGTACCAATTCGAATATGTTAACACGTTATATTGTAGGGGTACTTTTCGCTGTTGCTATCTCGTTCCTGATTTTGTACCCCTACTACTTATCAATGGTGGTTATTATTATTACCCATGCGTCTAATCAGTCTCTGATCTTTTTCGGATGATTTATGTGAGAAGGCAAAAACATCTGGTCATACGTATATTAGATATAAAGTTGCAAATAGTAATGTAATTCACAGTTAGTTCAACTTGAATATATGTTAGTCAGCTGTAAAAATAGATTTTTATGCAAAAATAAGTCTTAAACACCATTCACAGTGAGAATAGTCAAACGATTAAAAATACATGACAATATGAACATAGTAAACTGATTTATGTTTATAGAGAAAATGTTTTGCACACAAGTGGTTATTGTTACACAAATGTCTGAACAGAATTGTATTTATACCATCGAATAAAACATATGATGACATGTAAAAATCATCGTTAAAAGTTATCATTAAAAATGAAGATGTAAATTGTTTAAAGACTTCAATGATAAAAAACTAACAAAGCTTTAGCTTACTACTTGCAATATTTTCAGTTCATGTCAAACTATTAATCCATTCTTCTATGTGGACACTAAATTAAGTGAAATAAATCCGCAATGACACAACATTCCACCGCGTGATCCTCTCGGATCGCGCGCGGTTCTCTCTATTTTATAAAAACACTATTAATTACAAATAAAATTGCAGTTCAAGAAATATCGATTAAAACTGCTTGAGACTAAAAGAGATTGTTCCTAAAATCACAGCTAAGAGAAATATTGTTTAAGGACAGAGTTAGAATATTTGACCTTAAAGAGCACAGCGTTTGTAAAAATTGACCTTCGTTGGGTTGTAACACGGAGCCGCGTGTTACATACACCCCCCCGACAGTGAAAATTAGTACACAATGAAGTGGGCTAACCTTACAGTAAATGTTATTGCTCTTTCATGCCGTATAACGACTGATTTTGGTTCTGTCAACACTGATACTGGCTCCTCTATTTCTCGCGTTCTTGGACGGATGGTTAGGTCGAAGTGTTCGAGAAAGTCACGTCCAATGATGTTTCATGTCGTGTTGTCGATGATGAACGGATATTTGAAACATCATTTTGAGTTGGAGAACGAGATTGTGTGTACTCGTACCCCAAACGTCGCTATGTTGGAGCCATTCGCGCAGGTCAGACTGTTGGTGTCGACTGGGTGGGTTGGTTCGAGATAATTGTGGCGTAGTGAGCTTACATCTGATCCAGTGTCTATGACAATTCATTCGCCAGAGATTGCGTCACGGATGAGAAAGTATGTTGATAGTGGCAACCGGCGATGAGATTGATTGCTGGCATTTGGGCGTTTGAAGCATGACTTAATTGGAGCCGTCGCTGTAAAGACAATAGTTTGATTGCGCTCTACCGCGAAGGCAACGTGCTTCGAGCCATCAGACGTGGAGCGGCCAACAATTTTTGGGTGCTCAGCCTCTGCTGTCGCCGAGGAGGCTGACCCCACCCGTCTTCCGAACCTTCCATGGGCGGATCCTCCTGAGTTGTTGAGGGTGATCGCGCCCATTTGAACGTCGCGTCTGTGTGCGGGTATGTGCAGACGTTTCCGAGGCAATAACGTGTGTAGTGGCCTTCATTGAAAGTGCTTGAATTTCTCAAAATCTAGCTGTTTATTAATTCCATACTGGCTGTAAGTTCGACGAACCGGGGCACCATAATGTAGGGGTACTTTTTGCTGTTGCTTTCTAGTTCGTGACTTTTACCCCTACTACATATCAATGGTGGTTATTAATATTACCCGAGCGTCTAATCAGTCTCTGATCATTTTCGGATGGTTGATGCGAGAAGGCAAAAACATCTGGTCATACATATATTCTACACAATATTGCAATTAGAAATATAATTCACAGATAGTCCAATTTGACCATGTGTTGGTCGGCAATAAAAAAACAGATTCTAACATAAAATTATATCCTAAACACTATTCTCAGTTAGTCAAAATTGAATATATGTTTGTCAGCTGTAAAAATGGTTTTTATGCAAAAATATGATTTAAATGTCATTCTCACTTAAGCTAAATTGTCCGTCCTCTAGACGGCAAAAATAAAAGTGATTTAAGTTTATAAAGTAAAATGTTTTATACACAAGCAGTTATTCTTACACAAATGTCTGGATCGTAATTAGAATAGTCAAACGATTAAAAATACATGACAATATGAACATAGTAAACTGATTTATGTTTATAGAGAAAATGTTTTGCACACAAGTGGTTATTGTTACACAAATGTCTGAACAGAATTGTATTTATACCATCGAATAAAACATATGATGACATGTAAAAATCATCGTTAAAAGTTATCATTAAAAATGAAGATGTAAATTGTTTAAAGACTTCAATGATAAAAAACTAACAAAGCTTTAGCTTACTACTTGCAATATTTTCAGTTCATGTCAAACTATTAATCCATTCTTCTATGTGGACACTAAATTAAGTGAAATAAATCCGCAATGACACAACATTCCACCGCGTGATCCTCTCGGATCGCGCGCGGTTCTGTCTATTTTATAAAAACACTATTAATTACAAATAAAATTGCAGTTCAATAAATATCGATTGAAACTGCTTGAGACTAAAAGAGATTGTTCCTAAAATCACAGCTAAGAGAAATATTGTTTAAGGACAGAGTTAGAATATTTGACCTTAAAGAGCACAGCGTTTGTAAAAATTGACCTTCGTTGGGTTGTAACACGGAGCCGCGTGTTACAGTATATACCACACCTTGCAGCAGAAAACTATCGTCAGACTATTGTACAAATGCGCATTAAAATTGTATTTTTGGTTATCTAAATCTCGCATGCATTATGTAAAATATTGTCACCATCTACGCAACCAATGATTTTTTAGTTACTTGGCATATGATGAACTTTTGGCTTTCGAATTATATATTCATTTCTTTCTTTCGTCATGCAACCCTTAATAAAATTCAAAGTACTATTTCCATGTAAAAAATTAAAAGAAATTTCTTCAGATACAAGAACCGCCTTTTTTGCATTTCCTGCAAAATTATCTCCAAATGAACATCTCATTATATCTAAATTGAAAGGCAAACACGGATAGAAAATGGAAACATAGAGAGAATGATATACCGGAACAACCAATCAGTTGCGTGGTCACCTCCAAATCAATCTCTGTGCTTGAAAATGCTCCTGCTATGATAAATCCGGCTAGAATTTGTTCATCCATATGATTTCCTATTTGACAAACACCCTTTAGTTATAGCATTTAGTAATTATTTTAAATGCTAGGTCCGGGGAACATACATATAACGTGTCAACAGTGTGTTGCACAAATTGCAGACGTGTATTTATCCTTTGATTTGAAATCGGCTTTTATGTGGCAAAGTTTACTCGTTCGAGAAATTAACCCACAACTTGCGCACTTATATTGCTAAATAAAATTTGACGTCGAAATTAACAACTGTTTCTCTTTCATTGCTGGTAACGGCAAGTGTGTGATCTTAAATAACACTTGTCGTTTAACTGCATTACTTTTTCGTGTTAATGCCGCGTCAAATTTCTTCTGTGCTATTCGGGAAACAGCATCCCCATAAAATGGATGCTTACATAATCTGCTTTCATGCCTGGTCCGCAAAACCTGTGTTTTTGTGTACTCACCCTTTGAATAAATAATACAATTAATTGTCTAAGATACCAATTAGACATTTATTATTAAATATTGTTTAACCAAACTGGCGACCCTTGAAAAAAGTCACGAATTGTTGTCAATTTATATTGAAACAACACAAAACAAAATTAATGCAAATGCTGCACAGACTAAGTTGGTTTATGGTAAATTATTCTATTTAATTTAAAAATAGATTCTTTACTTTCGAACTTCGCTGATCATCATTAGAGTACAACGGCAAACTGACTAACGAGGATCAAACCTCATTGAATATTTATCGAAAACAAAGTTAGATATGCGGCTCTCAACTTTATTAGTCTCGCATAAATTTAACTTGACAGGAAATGCCGGCTGAAAAATTTCTATGTAGTCACAAACATTAACAGTTTGCAGCTTTCGACACACATATATAGGCTACAAAATTTAACAATGATGTATTGCGCGGGTGGTGGCAACAATCCTATAAATCAAGTTAGAGAGATTGAAATAATTACCGATCTCATTGTATTTAATTAACCGTTGAACAGCATAACAAAACTACCGCCAGCCACAACGCAGTGACGCGTTTCAAACTTCCATGATTATCATCAGAGTACGACGGAAAACTAAATATCGACGATCAAACCACATTGAATATATATACATATATATGTTAGATATGCGTCTCTTAATTCTTGCAGTCTCGCAAATATTGAACACGACTGGAAATGTCGGCTTCACAATTTCTATACAGACACGAGCATTAACTGCTTGCAGCCTTATCCACATATACATATATAGGCAATAAAATATAACAATAGTTGATTGCGCATGTAGAGGTGAAAATGATTTAATCAAGTTAGCGTGCTTGAATAAAACAAAGATCCCATTGTATTCAACCTGTCGCTGAAGAACATAACAAACCTGCCGCCAGCCGCAACGCACTGATGCATTTTGAACTTCGTTGGTGATCAACAAAATACGACGCCAAAAAACTGTCGATGATCAAAACGCATTGCATGTATATGAAAGTCAATTCTTTGCAGCTTCCACCACATATACATATAAAGACAATACAATTTAATGATAATTGATTGCGCGCGAGGTGATTACTATTATTTAAATAAAGTTTGGGTGCCTGGAGTAAACATCGATCAAAATTTATTTAACCATTCGTCGAACAATACAAACAAAGGACCGCAAGCCGCAACGCATTAACGCATTTCGACCTCCCATGATCATCATTAGAATACGACGGCACAGTGACTTTCGAGGATTAAACCGTATTAAATATATTTGGAAAACAAAGTTAGATATGCGGTTATCAAATCCTGCAGTATCGCATACGGTGAATTTAATTGTAAATGTCGGCTGCACAATTATTTTTCAGTAAGGAACATTAACCATGTGCAGATTTCGCAGCATATACATATATACGCAAGACAATTTGGCAAAAATGGATTGCACTGATGGTTTTAAAAATACTTTTAATCAAGTTTGCGAGCTTGAATTAATCACTGATCCCATTGTATTTAACCTGTCGTTGAACAACCTAACAAAACTCTCGCCATCCGCAACGCACTGACGCGTTCCAACCTACAATGATCATCATAAGAATAAGACGGCACACAGACTATCGAGGATCAAATGGCATTGTATATATGTGGAACTCAATATTAGGAATGCGGTTCCTAATTCTAGCAGTCTGGCATACTTTGAACTTGACAGAAAATTCGGCTGCACAATTTCTATGCAGTCACGAACATTAAATATTTGCAGCTTTCGCCACAAATACATATGTAGGCAATAAAATTTAACAGCAATTGGTTGCACGGATGGTGATAACAATTGTTTCAATCAAGTGTGCACCTATCCAATCATATTAATCAGTCCTCGAAAAAAGTAACACAACTACCGCCAGGCGCAACGCACGGATACGCTTTAAACTTCGTTGATTATCACAGTATATGACAACAAACTGAATGCCGAGGACCAATGCAAATTGCATATATAGGAAAGTAGATGTTAGATATGCTACTCTTAACTCTAGCAGTCACGCATATATATAACTTGATTGGAAATGTCGGCTGCACATTATTTTTACAGTCACGACAATTAATTGTTTGGTGCTCTGGCCACATATACATATATAGCCAATACAAAATAACAATAATTGATTGCGCGGGTGGTGGTAACAATTCTTCAATTCAAGATTGAGAGCTTCGAGCAAGTTCCAATCTCATTTTATTTTACCTGTCGTCATATTTTTCAACCTTCCGTAACCATTAAAAGTGTAAGATAGCAAACATACCATAAAGAGTCAAACCGCATTGAAAATATATGTAACTCAAAGTTAGATATACGGCTCCCAAATCCAGCGGTCTCGCATATATTGAATTTGACAGGAAA